>WODD01000076.1:429994-457752 GCA_019775935.1 Neoascochyta sp. HWLR27 | reverse complement strand
GGGGGGGGGGGGGGGGGGGGGGGGGGGGGGGGGGGGGGGGTCGTTCGTATAGGGCAGTGGCACAAGGTGACTGGGGCGCTGTGATTGGCGGGCGTCGGAGTGGTAGTGGTAGTGGGAGTGGTAGTGGGAGTGGTAATAGTGGTTGGAGCCAGCTCGAGTCGATAGCGCGATGTGATAGTGTGGTGGCTCGCTGGGAAAAGCAATGCAAGCAGCGGGCGGGAGTGGTAGGCAAGATATAGTAGGTATTATGTACAGCAGAGGATGAAGCACAGAGCGAGGCGAGTGTCAGGGTGCAGGGCAGGTCAGGGTACGGGCAGGGGCATGGGTGGGCATGTGGGTGGCCCGGGTGAAGCTTTGCTCTCGGCCCAATGGTGTAACACGGCAAAGGGTCGTCTCATTGTCTCAGCTAACTGCCCAGCAACCTTTGAGGATGGAAATGGCTCGCAGGCACGGGCACGGGCACTGGCACGACGGCTAGAATGCGGCAGTTTTGTCTAGCGCAGCCAGGATGAGGATGGGGCATGTTGGTGATGCAGGTCGGGAGCGTCTGGAAGCGGCCAAAAGAGGCGCATCTCATCAATCGACGGCTTTTTTCCATTGGGTCCAGATTGGGCGCCTGGGCCACGATAGGTGAAGGCTGAAGGCGCAGTCAGGTACCAGTCGGTTATCAATTGTCAGTCATCAATCCTTTCTTCACCATGCCATGCCATGCCATGCCATGCACCTCATATCGCGAGATAAGATGAGCTGCCCTCGTGATGGCATGGGCGGCCTATGAGACTGCTGTTCCCTCAGGACAAGCCTTGTTTCCGTCTTCGCCTTGTTTGCAGCCAAGGAGCCGCTTGTTGCGAAACAGCATGGCACCCTACCTAAACCCAACTCTCGTCAGCCTCCCAGCACCAGCACTAGCACCACCCAGCACCCAGCGCTCCCGCTTCGGTCCCTTCCCCGGCCAGAACCCAGCTGCCTAGCCGCTACCCGTATCCTCACCCACCCATGCGCATCCACCGCTACACAGCCCCCTCGCAACTCGCACCTCGCAACTCGCACCTCGCACCACGCACCACGCTTCCACTTCTGCTGCGGCACCTCGCCTGCTGGAAAAAACCCCATCCTGTGTTTCATCTCTCGGAGCCTCGGCCGCTCCTCCACCCCGTGCTCCGCCCATCATGTCATGAGCGCGGGACACCAAACCGCACGCGTCCCGCTACCTGTCAGCCTTGCCTCACCGAAACACTCAGAACCCTATCCCCAAATGCTGCACCCAAACCTTGGCAATTGACACCACCGCCCAAACACGTGTTTGGTGGCCATCGCTGGTGCTCGTGCTCGTCATTGTCCTCTTGCCATCGAGTCGCATGAATTGCACCCCTCTCTGCACGCCTCGCTGCGCATCCGTCCATGCTCACGCTGCTTTGCTCTGCTTTGCTTTGCTTTGCTTTGCTTTGCTTCGCTTTGCTTTGTCCATACCCCACCCACCCACACATCCAGGGACTTTTTTTTGCTAAGCGACTGCACCTCCGCGGGTGCCGCTGCTCCGTGCTCGCCGCTTACCTAGGTACTTGAAACCGCTACAGTGAAAACAATAGCGTTGAAATCCTCGACCGCAGTCCTTAATCACGACATATATAGCTCCATCCATAGACACATTCCTAGCCGTCGCTCGACTCGCTGCCATGCCCAAACTGACCCCATCCTGCTGTCATCCACGAGTGATCCACATATAGATTTTACCTACCTGTATAGCTAATGGTTAGCCTGTCAAACAGCCGACCAACTCTATGTATGCACGGATCACACCATGAACACCTCGCGGCTAATTCGACATACACCTGGGGAACAACTCAACGCCTTCAACAACCCATGACTGCCCTCGACAATCGACTCGTTGCCGAACTCGCACCACCATCGAGATTTGTACAACCGTTACCAGCTGGCAGTATAAGCCGCCATGTGCAACCTTGGAACCGCAACCTCGGACCCCAGAATCTCCTGCGCATCCATCTCTGCCTATCAATTCAGCCTCTGTGTCATCCATCTCTCTGCATCTTATCTCGACATGTCTGCTTTCATGTCTCGTGCGAGACTTCGTCCGCTTACACTGGATCGTGGTTGCCTGTCCGCGAGTGCTCCGGATTTGTAAGAAACACCACAAGACGTCATCTACCTATCGAAAACGCCATCCGCCAGCCCAAAAAAACACTGCACCAAAACAACATCTTCTCGTCTACGTCTTATCAAGATATGCACCCTGGAAACACGTGTAAGAGATGGTGACTCCAACGTGAGCACATTGGCCGTGCACAGCTTGGCCCTGCACACCTTACCGTACTTGCTGAGCACACCATGTGCTTCGGCGACATTTCAGTGTAAAGCGCCATCTTCAGTGGCCTTTTCTCACTATGAGCAATCTCCTTGGCGTAAGCTCGTCTGTCCCTAGGCCACACTATCTGACAAGACTACATCTTTCTCTAAAACTATAGGCCGGAGTTATCACAAACTGCGACGGACTTAGCCGCCGATCACTTTCCGAAAACGCTCCGACTGTGAAAGCCATGGGAAGCCACGCTCGACTGTCCGGAGACTTTGTGTCTCGCTGCGCATACATATACCGTCGTGCTGTGCTTTGTGTTTTTGCTATTCCAATCCATCATCCATCAACTTACTCCACTACTCTCCAACATGTCTTACATGTTTCGACACTCGAGTGTGGGTACCCTAGCCCGGTACTTGACCAAGGGCAACCTGAGCTACACCCGGAAGCCCCTCAAGCCCATATCAGGCTCTTCTTCGTCAGACGATGTTATCACGAGCAGCGTCGTTGGCGCAGAGCTCAAGCTCCACAAGAGCACCAGCCTCGTCGACTGGGACGGTCCAAACGATCAGAGTAACCCCCAAAACTGGCCTTTACGCGACAAAGTCCTCATGACCTTCGTCATCAGCCTCTACACATTCGCAGTCTACGTCGGATCCTCCATTTACACTCCTGCACAGGAGGAGGTCATGGAGGTGTTCGGCGTCAGCAATGTCGAAGGCGCACTGGGCCTGTCTTTGTACGTCCTCGGGTACGGCATCGGCTGCCTCTTGTTCTCTCCCTTGTCCGAGATACCCGCCGTGGGCCGCAATCCGCCCTATGCCATCTCGGGCCTGCTGTTCGTCGTCCTCTGCATACCTACTGCGCTAGTCAACAACTACCCTGGCCTCATGGTGCTGCGGTTCTTGCTCGGCTTCATGGCATCACCTTGCCTAGCTACGGCCGGCGCTTCGCTCGCCGATATCTGGACCATGGCCCAGTTCCCGTTCGCGGTCGCCCTGTGGGCTGCCACGGCTACCATGGGGCCTGCTTTTGGTCCGACGCTCTCGGCTTACGCTGTCAAGTCTCTCGGTTGGAGGTTCTCATCGTGGGAGCTGATGATTATCGCCGGTCCCGTCTACATCCTGATGCTGTGCATGATGCCTGAGTCGTCTGGACCTACCATCCTATACTACAAGGCCAAACGACTCCGTGAAGAAACAGGTGACCAGAAACTCATGTCCGAGGCAGAGAAGAAGCAGAAAAACCTCAAGGCATCGAGCCTCTTGTTCGACGCCCTCGTCAAGCCTTGGGAGATCAACGCTCTGGACCCTGCTATCCTCTTCACCACCATCTACATGGGCCTCTGCTACGGAACTTACTACTCCTTCTTCGAGTCGTTCCCCCTCGTATATCCAGCCATGTACAACTTCTCTTCTGAGAGCACCAGTCTCGTCTTTCTCGTCGTCGCACCAGCGGGGCTGATTGCGTTCACGGTGCACTGCTTTTACCTCAAGCAGTACGTCTTTCCACGCCTGACCAACGGAACCTTTGGCGAACTCGAGAACCATCTGTTGCCTGGCCTGGTAGCCAGTCCTATCATCGTCATTGGTCTTTTTATATTCGGTAAGCATTCACTTCTCTCCTCTCTCCTGCTTGACAACTCATACTAACGAATCATGCAGCATGGGCATCCCGTCCATCCGTCCACTGGATGGTCCCGACCATCGGTCTCGGCCTGACCGTCTTCGGTATCTACTTTGTCGCCCAGTCAGTTTTGCTGTACATCCCCAACATCTACCCGCGCTATGCCGCCAGTATCTTCTCGGCAAACAGCCTGTCGCGTAGCGCGTTCGCGTTTGCTGCCGTCCTGTTCTCGCGCCCAATGTTCGAGTCGCTCGGTATCGACGGAGGTGTCAGCTTACTTGGTGGGTGTATGGTGCTGTGCACGCTCGGTATGGCGGGACTGTACAAGTACGGAAAGAAGTTGAGGGAGAGGAGTCGGTTTGCGGTTGCTTAGAGCCGGTGCAGAGGAAGCGCGGCTTTTCTTTGATTTTCTTTACCCTGAAACTTGACCTACCTTATAATATGCCATACCTTGATTAGAGTTAGATACCAAGATTGAGAGTTTGTTATGACTGTAGGCGTAGATGAACGTTATGAAATATAGCCCTTTCTTTAGTTAGTTAACTAACTAGTTAACTAACTAGCTCTAAGAAAAGATAAAAAGAACAAGTGAAGTCGGCATAGCTTCAAGCTGCAACATCTGTGACACAAATATGTCTTTACTTGACAAACCGGGAAGTATTGATCCAAGAACATTTCAAAACTCATCAACGGCAAAGTCAAGACATAAAAGTGGTGATGAAAGCAGAGTGGAGCGCGCGGCAAGGATGGTGCATGTACCCAGCGGTGGGGGTAGCTAGCTAGCTAGCTATCGTCATCCCGCACCCGCCGCCCGGCAGCACCTAAACCCTCTCGACTGGCACATCCAACTTGAACCCGACACCAGCGAAAGCGACGCAATGCGCAGCAGTCCTTTATATAGGCGCCCTTTCCTCGACAGATCATCACCCGACTGAATTCCCCGCCCTCCCGTGAGCTGTGCTTAGCGGACGCCTTTGCTTCCTCTACCAGTCCGCCAAGAGCTTGCCACACGCGTCTCTGGACATATACACGCCCACACCGCCACCATGAAGTACACTGTGTACGACCGCTTGCTGAAGCGTGAGGTTGGCCATGAGCACAGAAGGTACTCGAACGTCCGCGGCATCTATGGCGACAAGCAGTGGGTGCGCAATATGGACATTGTCAACGAGCTCGAAGGCCACAACGGATGCGTGAATGCTCTAAGGTAAGACCAAATCTATGCTAACCTCAGACATGCAATTGCTGACTGATTTCCAGCTGGTCAAGATCTGGCCGCCTGCTCGCCTCAGGCTCCGACGACCACCGCATCAACATTCACTCATACCACCCCGAGTCGTCGACGTCCCAGTTCAGCCTCACCACGTCGATTCTCACCGGCCACCGCTCCAACATCTTCTCCGTCAAGTTCATGCCGTACTCGAGCGATCGCACAATCGTGTCTGCGACCGACGACGTCCGCATTTTCGATATCGAGCATTCCGGACACTCTGCCTTTGGCTCAGGTAGCAGAGCGCGGACCCAGGAACAGCATCGCAATATCCGCCGCCAGCGTGACGACGTTACCCTCACCGCGGGAGACACAAATGAGCAAGCTTTTCGCAGTCACGGCGACACGGTGAAGCGGATTGTGACCGAGGACAATCCCTTCTACTTCCTGACCTGCTCCAACGATGGCGATGTGCGCCAATGGGACATCAGGCAGCCGTCCAAAGCATATCCTTCCGCCCATGCGGAAAATGTGCCTCCGCCACTTATATCCTATAGCCGCTACGGGCTGGACCTGAATACCGTCTCATGCTCGCCGTCACAGCCACACTACATTGCACTCGGCGGTGCGCATCTCCACTGTTTCTTACACGACCGACGCATGCTCGGCCGGGACGTGAATAGAGAGCGCGGTTCCCGATTGTCGAGCCCTGCCAACTGGAACGACAATGACGACGAGCTTCTCGGAGAAGCTACACAATGTGTCAAGAAATTCGCACCAAATGGCAAACAGCATATGCGACGCAATGATGGCGGTCACATCACAGCATGCAAGATCAGTGATGCATCTCCCAACGAGCTCATTGTGAGTTGGTCACAAGATCACATCTACGGTTTCGATATACAGCGGACGCCAGACGCACGTGAAAAAGTGCAGACTTCGCAGGTATCCAGCGGTGACTCAAGCGGCCGAGTCAAGGACAAGAACAGGAAGCGGAAGCGTCCAAATTCCAGCGTCTTGTCGCAAGAAGCCGCAGACAGAGCTGGCTCACGGCAGCGCACTCAGAGCTCCGACGATGAAGACCTCGCCCTGAGAGTGACGTACGGCAACGGACAGAGCGAAGACATTCGAATTGAGGCACCTGCTGAGAACCGCATGTCGCAGGAGGAGCTTGCTGAGATTCGAGGAACCGAGCACTTCCGCATAGCCAGGACGGTTGTCAAGATCAAAAAGCGACTGTCTGATCTGAGCAATCTAGGCGAATCGGGACTGCACCTGTCTTTTACCTCAATCCTAGGCTTTGCGCACTCGGTCTTGCCTGACATGGACGATCTAGCGCGGTCGTGGGGGTACCCAGTGGACCCGGATCCTGTCGATGTAGCATTGCAGAACATGCTCCGAGATAGCCGTGCGGCATCTCGACGCTTCGTCCAAGCAGCTGGAACTCTGTCTCGCGTCATGGGTGGCCAGCTCCTGATCGGCTCCCGATCTGACGACCTTATTGCAGAGTATTTTGGTTCAATACAGCACGCTCCGCGGGAGCGAGAGCTGCCGCAGCATGAGCAATTTGGCTATGACTTTCTGAAAGCCATTCTACTATGGCTCGATAGCGGACCTAGTGCGGTCGTCGAGGGGTTCTCGAGTCGCAGCAGCAGCTCTCGTCTCCCAATCCCCCAGGATTCTGATATGGATGCCATCGATGATGTACTCATCCCTTACTTGCTAGAAATGGCAAGTGACGACCCCGTAGTTAACCTGGATGCATCGAGGTTTGAGACAGATGACTTAAGAATTGTTTATCCTACGGAAGAAGCTGCGGTGCTGGCTTTCGCAGAAGCAGTGAAGGTTCCGTTTGCTGATCTCACAGGTGCACAAGGCCCAGAATCAAGTGCTGGATCAGCACGGTACGAGGAACAAGAACGACAGACAGCAAAGTGGCACTGGGGACTCAAGGTGGCGAGGGGTGTTTTGTTCAACGCTGCCAAAGACATCAAGTTCGCTACGGTCGACAGAGCATTTGGCGGTCTCGGCGTCTCGGATGCTACCATCAGGGCTGAAGAGCGGGCTATGAGAGAGCAACAGGCGGACATTGACCCACTGGATGACAGCGATAATGAGTTTGACGAGGGGAATTTTGTCAGTCGAGCGCTGTTAGCTCAAGACGACGAAGACGAAGATGAAGATATGGACGAAGATGAAGAAGATGAAGATTCAAACGAAGATTCAGACGACAGCGATGGAGACGTTGAATCGGAAGAGGAAGAGGACGACGGTGAGAGCGGGTCAGAAGATGAGGAAGGGCTCCGTCGCACTAGGAGCGGACGACTGCTCTGGCGGTCCGACTTTGGGCGGCGGCGAGACCAGCGAGAAAAGGTAGGACGCGACATACCATGCACTCCGCATACCCGGGTGTACAGGGGCCACTGCAATGTCAAAACGGTCAAGGACGTCAACTACTTTGGGCTGCAAGACGAGTACGTGGTCAGCGGCAGCGACTCTGGACACGTCTTCATTTGGGACCGGAAAACAGCAGAACTGATTAACATTCTCGAGGGCGATGGGGAGGTTGTCAATGTGGTGCAAGGTAGGTTTCTGCGATGCTTTTCCTGCGCGTCAACCATGGCTAACGCAGTGCAGGACACCCGTATGAGCCCACGATGGCCGTGTCTGGCATCGACCACACAATCAAGATCTTCTCGCCTGATGTGCGTGATCAGTACAACGCGCGCAAAGGCATTGGCGTGCACGCCGCTGATTCAAGCGGATTCTCGAGTCTCCGATGGGATCGGTGGAGAGATAGGCAAAATGCAGGAGGAGCCGAAGGAGAGGCGCCGGACCTGGCTGATAGCGAAGGCGAGCAACCGGCGCCGAATGGACTACACAGTCGCAAGCGTATGGACCAGGCATACCAGATTACGTCGCAGAACGACATGGATCTCCGGGGAGGGCGAGACGACTACTTCATTTCGGTATGTGCAGAGAGACGGGGTGGCAGGGTAGGAAGTGTGCTAACAGGTACAATAGCGAGCTGTGTTTGCGCAGCTGGCGCGGCACATTGCGAGCGCCGAGGAGGGCGGGGATGGCGAGGGCATGGGACCGATTGTGATGAGCGAGGATAATTGCAATGTCATGTAGAAGTGCAGCGTATCACACAAGCGAGGGCCAGACAGCAGCGAGTAGAAGAAAAAAAGACAGGTATATTGGAAGTGGTTGTGTATAAAGTGTACACGAGAGATTGAGTACGGTGTGCAATTGTGGCGGGCCGGTTGGCGATGGGCGGCTCATCGACAGCAGCAGCGGCTTATTATCTACGAAGCCTTCTTCTGCTGAGCCTTGAGGGCCTTTTTGCGATTGCTCCGTATCATGACGACGGACAGGAAGGAGCCGACGACGGTGGAAAAGAGGACGATGAGGATGACGGGGATGCGGATGGCCCAGACGCGGGGCAGGAAGAGCGAGTGCAGCAGGTGGTCCTCGTCGACAAAGGGCTGGGGGGAGGAAGAGGGTCAGCATGGTGCGAGGGCGGTCGGGGAAAGGGAGAGGGGCGGCCAGACCATGAAGAGTGTCCAGATGGAGTAGTAGACGAAGATGGCCGTGGCAGCCACAAGCATGCTGAGGCCGACGAGACGGTCGAGCTGGAGCAGGCGAGGTCAGTAGGGGGGACGCGTAGCAGGACGGGATAGACATAGACATACCATGTTGACGTGAGAGAGAGCGTGAGAGAGAATGAACGTGAGGCAGCGTGACGCCAACAGGCCAGGTACAGCAATGAATCGTCCGACGCGTCTACCAAGGGGCAAGAGCCGCGGGCTGGGCACGGCCCGGCGGTTTCCCCGGGCCGACCGCGCTAAAGATTCTCGTGAGCTGCCAGCTTCCATCATCGCTCGCGTCGCGCGGCCTCCATCACTGCGCAACCCTCCCCCCTCTCCCCTCCTCCCGCCGCCCACGATGCAGGTCGCCTCCGCCGTGCGCATCCCCTCGCCGTCCCCCGAGCCCGACGCCGAGCCCCCCCGCAAGCGCGACCGCTCCCCCGACGACGCCGGGCCCTCGAAGCGCTCGCGCCATGGCGACGACCAGCCCACGACCACGACGGCCGCCGACGACGATGCCCGCCTCAAGCTGTTCCAGAGCGCCTTCTCCGCGCCCCGCCACCTGGCCCTCGACGACGCCAACACGCGCGCCGGCGGCGCCTACATCCCCCCGGCCCGCCTGCGCGAGCTGCAGAAGAACATGACGGACAAGTCGACGCCCGAGTTCCAGCGTATGGCCTGGGAGGCGCTCAAGAAGTCGATCCAGGGCCTCATCAATAAGACCAACACGGCCAACATCAAGATGATTGTCCCCGAGCTGTTTGCCGAGAACTTGGTCCGCGGGCGTGGCCTATTCTGTCGCGCCATCATGAAGGCGCAGGCCGCTAGTTTGCCCTTTACCCCCATATACGCCGCCATGGTCGCCATTGTCAACACCAAGCTGCCTCAAGTCGGCGACTTGCTCGTGCGCCGCCTCATCGTCCAGTTCCGCAAGAGCTTCCGCAGAAACGACAAGGCCGTGTGCCTTGCCAGCACAATGTTCCTCTCCCACCTCGCAAACACCCAGGTCGTCCACGAGGTCCTTGTCGCCGAAATACTGCTGCTCCTGCTCAACAAGCCCTCGGACGACTCAGTCGAGATTGCCGTTGGCATCATGAAAGAGGCCGGCGCGTTCCTCGAGGAGATGAACCCCCCGATTGCAAACGCCATCTTCGACCAGATGCGCAACATCCTCCACGAGGCCGATATCGATAAGCGCACCCAGTACATGATCGAGGTCCTGTTCGAGGTCCGCCGTACAAAGTACAAGGAGCATGCTGCAATCAAGGAGGACCTCGATCTTGTCGACGAGGAGGATCAGATCACACACAGACACACACTCGAGGACAATGTCAAGGTCGAGGATGGGCTCAACATCTTCAAGTTCGACCCCGAGTACGAGGCCCACGAGGCCGAATACCAGAAAATCAAGGCTGAGATCCTGGGAGAAGAGGAGGGCAGCGACGCAGAGTACACGGATGCGTCGTCGGATGAGGATGAGGATGAGGAGCAAAAGGCAGAGGACGTCAAGGACCAGACCAACGCCGATCTGGTCAGCCTGCGCCGTACCATCTACCTCACCATCAAGAGCAGTGGAGGATTCGAGGAATGTTGTCACAAGCTCATGCGCATCAACCTGCCGCATGGCCTGGAGAACGAGCTGACGACCATGATTGTCGAATGTGCCAGCCAGGAGCGCACGTACGAGAAGTTCTACGGCATGATTGGCGAGCGCTTCTGCAAGATCAACCGCATGTGGTCGGACCTGTTCGAGGAGGGCTTCGCACACTACTACGAGACGATCCACCGCTTCGAAACGAACCGCCTGCGCATCATCGCCCAGTTCTTCGCCCATTTGCTAGCCACAGACGCCATTGGCTGGCACGTTTTCCTCGTCGTCAAGCTCAACGAAGAAGACACGACATCGAGCTCGCGCATATTCATCAAGATCCTCTTCGAAGAGCTCCTCTCGTTCCTCGGCCAAAAGGATGTAGTTGCGCGCTTCAAGGACCCAATGCTGCAGGACAGCCTCGTGGGCGTCTTCCCCACCGACGCAGACGACCAGAGCAAAACGCGCTTCTCAATCAATTTCTTCACGGCAATCGGCATGGGCGTTCTCACAGAAGGCATGCGCGACTGGCTCAAGAATGCAGCACCCAAACCGAAACCCCTCCCCGCGCACGCAGACTCGGACTCGGACGACTCCCGCTCCGTCTCCTCGCGCTCCTCATACACGTCCTCTTCCTACTCGCGCTCCCCATCCCGCTCCCGCTCCCGCTCCCCAGACCGCCGCAGACACCACAGATCCTCGCGCTCCCCCTCATCCGACCGCTCCCGCTCCCGTTCCCGCGGCCGCTCATACACACGCAGCCCCTCGCCCCCACCAAAGCGCACCGCGCGCCGCCCCGCCGCCTCAGCCTCGGTATCCCGCTCGCGCTCCCGTTCGCGTTCCGCCCCGCGCAAAAAGCGCTACACATCAAGCCTGTCGCGCTCCCCCTCGCACTCTCGCTCCCCGCCCCGCCGCCGCGCCCGAAGCCCCTCCTCCTCGCGCTCGCGGTCCCGCTCGCGGTCCCGCTCGCTCCCGCCGAAGCAAAAACAGAAACCTACGACCTCGCGCCGCCGCCGCAGTCCCTCGCGCTCGGCATCTCGTTCCGTCTCGCGGTCCCCGCCGCCGCCGCCGGCTAAAGTACCGGCAAGGGGAAAGCCACAGAGGAGAGGTCGGAGCGCCGAGTCTGGTTCCCGCTCGCATTCTCGTTCTCGTTCCCGCTCGCGCTCGCGCTCGCTGCAGAGACGGCCCGCGAGGAGGTACGCTTCTAGTCCGCGCCGCTCCGTGTCGCCGCCGCGTGCAAAGGGGAAGAAGGGTGCGGCCGGTGCTGGGAAGGAGGCGAGTCGCAGTCCGAGTCGCAGTCGGAGTAGGAGTCGCAGTCGCAGCCGGAGTCGGAGTCCCGTAGTGAGGAAGAGGCGGTATAGCAGCCACGGTAGTGTTTCGCCGCCGCCGCCGAGGTCGAGGAGGGATGTTTAGGCTTGGTTGGTCTTTAAGGGTTAGTGTTGCGATTGGGACTTGAGCGTTTGTTTTGGGCGTTCGTTGGTCTTCCGCATGTATGTAGTCGTGATATTGCACGGGGGGGACGGACGTGGACATGGAACTTGAGAATGTATAGTTTCGTCACGAGCTATAGCGCCAGAGGTACCGTCGCTGCCATCGTCATCGTCATCGTTGTCATCATGCGCAGGTAGTTCATGTGTGCATAGGATTAGTAGTCATAGTAAGATGGCAATCTTCATCATTTCAGTTCGGAGCCGTGGCGGTATTCTTCGTTGCTTGTTGTACAAGAAACCCAGCTTGCCCTTCTCGTACCCGTCCGTTGCTATCCTTCATACGGTACGAAGTCCCATACGCATCTCCTCCTCTATTTGCACATGACATAAACACTGTAAGTTAAGAGAAACCCCCATTTTCTGTCCCGCCCTTGACCCGTCATTGAATCCACGAATCTCCATCGACTCGATGTATGATTGATCAAGTAGGGCCACTGAGCCAGTTCAAGGATCGCCTCACGCGGTGTCCCTGGCCGTTAGTGGCCCGGAGCGTGGCAAAACCGTCAGGCACCGTATCAGCTTTCGAGACGTTTTGCGTAATCTGTCCCGTTGACGCCGAGGTGTACTCAGAGCCGCTACCGTCTGCCGTGGTGGGAGACTCAGAGTCTCCAAGGCTTTGCACAAGAGACGTGCCGAGAGCCTCGTGGAGAATACCAGTTGGGGTGCTGGTGTCAGTATTGATGTGTCTCAGACTGCGCTGCGGTAGAGCAAGCGCTGCACCCGACAATGCAGAAGCGGATGTAGAACCATAAGTCGAGGTATTGGACACTGCATCCAAAGATGCCATCGGCTCTAGCTCTACTGCCGGTGTTGGTGGGAAATGGTAAGAGCTTCTCCGCGCTGCGACGTCCAATACTTCTCCCACGTCTTTCATTGACAAAGCCTCCTCTGTGAGCGGGATAGGAGAGCCGGGTGCGTATTCTTCGTACGGGGTAGATAGGCCCAGCTCTTGAGGCACCACTTGGCCGGATTGGTCGCGCTGTTCGCCCTCCTGGTCGAAGATTCCAGTCCAGTTGGGCCATTGGATGAGACAGTGCGAGGTGGCATTGTTCACCGACCTGCTCCAGCTGTTGTGTGGAGTGATGCCAGTTCTCGGGGCTCGCAAGCCGGCATCCATGCATTTCTCGCCGCAGACGAGCAGGACAATGTCTGTAAGTTCATGCTCGAAAGGGAGATGATCGATGACAAAGCCGTCAAGTTTTAGGCATCTGTTTTGTAGTTGTTAACACAGTATCGCAGAATGCTAAATCTAGCGACTAGCAGAGCCGACTCACTGCAGAGGAAGGGGTGTAGCTTCGTCAAGACCCGCTGCAATACGGGCTTTACGGATACAGAAGTTGTCGAGATACTCGCCGAATCCAAAGGCCCAGTGCAAGCCTCCATTACCGTTGTGGCCCCTGAAATGAAATTAGTAATTTTTGTTTGTCAAGTCTCGATCCTCTACTTACTTGTACTCAATCTCCAGCAGAGCCGCGTGTGCAACGTTGAGGCCTCGCACTTCACTTGCTTTCCGCCAGTGCTCATTACGCACAATCGGCCCGTCAGCCATCTGGAGTTCCAAGATCTGCATTCCTCCATCTGATGTGTTTCGGAAGACTGTTTCCCACGCGATAAACTGCATCGAGAACGGGATGCGAAACAAGCGGAGTTCCTCCAAGTGTGTCTGTTGCACCAGCGGCTGCATGTCATCAGACTGTATGTAGTGCTCGCGTTGCACACCGTAGACTTCATATCGAATGGGCTGACCGAGATCAATTATCAGCTTCACCAGTGTCGTAGGAAGCGCGTTCCACACTGCTGCCATGAAGGGGAGACCAGAGATCCAGCTGAGTCTGATTAGTGGCTGAACTTTTCATTATCAAATGATTCAAGATATAGGGTGTAATCTCACGTCAGTTCCTCGAGGCTGCTCATTGCGCCGATAAATTGACAAATGATGCCGACACCCTCCTCCCACTCCTGGGTAGATGTCGCTTCTCGCAAAGCCTATATGCATCAGTGTCTGCCATCACCGACAATATCGCAGTGTTGGGGTTAAGCATCACGGGCAGGTAGCTCACCCGTGATGCCGGCCAGTCAACATGCTTTGAAAGAAACGATATCGTAACGTACCTCGCTCTGAGTGCGTTCATCTGGCGCGACATTGGCTGAGTCTGTCCTCAGACGTCCGGAGTTCCATTCGCCCACGATGAAGAGCTTCCTTGCTGAGATGCCCCGTCCACGGTCGTTGAACAGGTAGCGATCGACTTCGGCCCTGAGAAACTCAAGTGAAGAGACTGGGTTGCCGCTTTGGTCGCGGCCGACGTCGATTGTCACGCAGCGGACTCCACTTGCGCCATCGGACTTGCGCGCAGCCTCGAGGCTATATGGCCGGAGAGCTGTTCTCAATGTAGACATGGTTTTGCAGGCGATTTAGGTGCATGTAGCGTGTCCGGCTGCTAGAAGTAGGTGGTGGTGAGTTGGGGTGTGCACGAGCGTGTGGCCTGGGCCAGCTCGTTTGTTTGCTGTTTAATAAAGAAAGCACGTTGAAAGTGTGAGACAGCAGGGGCGGACATGACGTAGGCGAAGGGCTCTTTCACCTGATAGTTTCGTACGGAGGTACAGTAATAAGCAAACACGGTTGCACTGAGTCGACAGACCTGAATTAAAAGAGTGTTTGTGACACTGGCCTTACAATCTGTGGCAGTGCACCGTAACCTCCGGAGGCTTACGGTATCTAAAAACGGAAGTGAACAAACCGGCTTACAGTAATCCCTAGATGGTTGGGATCTTCCATAACACCGAGCTATCTATGCCCTGTTTTATACTCGTGTGCGATCGTGACACTGACACATGGACGGTCAACCAGTGAAAGGCCCCAGGCACGCGAACATCACATGGCAAGGCTGAGCCAATCGCTCTTGAAGGACTAGAGCGGGTAGATAAAGATACGCTATATGTGTGGTGGGAGACAAGGCGGTACTCCAATGTACGTCCGCATACTGCATCCAACTACACCTAGATCATCAGATGGACACGCAGTGCATCGCCATGCAACCAACTGAGCACTACCACATGGGAAAAACCTCCCTCGCAAAGCAGAAGGCACTCTCAAGAAATCTATGGATATCACGACAAACAGAGCAACAAGAATAAGGCAGGCGGGAGGGTAGAGCGAGGACTATTAGGCCTTCTCCTTCTCCTTCTTCTTGTCCTTCTTGTCGTGGTGGCTCTTGTCGTGTTTGGACTCCTTTTTGGCAGCGGCTTCGGCCATGAGCTGTTCGAAAGCCATAAAGTCACCCTCCTCCTCGGGGTCGCGCTCAGCCTGGAGAGGTGGGTCAGCCGTTGCACATGTATAAGAAGGTGAGAGAACATACCTTCTGGCACATCTCGCCAATGATGACGAGGGCGTGTGCTCGCTCCACGCGCTTCTCGAGCTTGATCTTCTTGTCGTTGAGGACCGAGTCGCAGACATCACGGAGGACGCTCTGGATCTCGAATTTACTTCCTCTCCATGCAGCGGCGAGAATCTTTCCAGTGACCTTCTTCTCGTACTCGGCCTTCTTTTCGTCGGTCCATGCCTCGCCACCCTGCTCCTCAAGCTTGGCCATTTCTTCCATGGTCAGCTGCGCATCGATGGCAGCCGACATGGTGCTCCATGTGTCTTTGACAAGTGTGCCCTTGTCCTTGATGCGGGAGAAGAAACCAGAGATACCGAGGAACTTCTGCGACTTCAAAAACGAGGACGCCTTCATGAGGTAAGTCGCACCGATGGCGTGGAGGATTTCCAGACCGAAGGACTCCATTTTCAGGTTCTCAATCTCGAGCTGGATCTTGTCCTTGAAGGCTTTTGTGACATCCGCCGCCTTGTCGGTTTCGGTCCACAGGGAGATGCGTTCGGTGAGCTTGTTAGAGAGGTTGATGACGCGTTCGTCCCGGATCTTCTTGCGTTCCAGCTCGTATGCTGCAAGCTCCTCACGTTGCTCCTTGGTCAAACCGGCCTTCTTCTTCTGCTTTTCTCGAAGCTCCTTCTCCGCATCGGTCATACCTTGTGCCTCCAAACGAGCCTCATCCTCGGTCTTGTCCATGATTGCAGGGCGAATGGGGATACCGCGGGGCTTTGGTGTGCTTGTGCCGGACGACGAGGCGGTTCCTGTTGCAGCAGAGGTCTCGGCGTATGCGGGCGGCGGTGCGGTATAAACGGGAGGAGCATCGCCTCCCTGTGCTGCTGCACGCTCTGCGGCGGCCTCGGCCTCCTTCGCTTTGGCGGCAGCGCTCGGGGCAGGCTCTGCGTCGGCGGCGGGGGCGGCAGCAGCAGCAGGAGTTGTACCCTCTGTAGCAGTTGCAGCAGAGGCCTCGCCAGTAGCGGCGGCGGCCGCGTTGGCTTCGGCTTTCTCGACCTCGGCCTGGGCGGCCTGCTCCTCTTCCATCTCGCGCATGGAAATCTCCATGGTCTTGGTGAGATCCTTCATAAGGGAGATCTCGCCGATCCTATACGTGTTAGTGTTTATCCAACGAGTTGGGTGTATCTTCCAGGTCCGTACCAGTCTACAAAGGCCTCTCCACCAAAGATCATGGTGAAGAACTCGGACGGGTCCTCTGTGGCGGGGTCAGCATGAGGCAAGCAGGCAAGGCAAAGCGACTGAATGATACATACCGAACCCGCTGGTGGGAACAGCGCCCTCTTTGCCATACTTGTCGTAATTTGCGCGCAGCTGGTCGTCGCTGAGGACCTGGTATGCCTCGCCAATCTGTCATGGTGTCAACCCCGCAGTCTTTCATATGAAAACCACGCTGAGCCAGGATGTCCGCCTACCTCTTGAAACTTTGCGTGCGCTGTCTCATCGCCGGGGTTCTTGTCTGTCTCGTCTCAGCCGCGAGCCGGTGCCGTGTGCGCTGCCTAATTTACCTGGGTGCAGCTTGACCGCAAGTTTGCGGTAGGCTTTCTTGATTTCGAGCTCTGACGCTGTAGAGGGGACACCGAGCGCGTCGTAATAGGCAGTCTCGAGCACCATAGCTGCGACTCTGGGGAGGGGGATAGGGAGAAAATAGAGAAAGACTGGTTGTTTAGTGTTGGGCGCGTTGGGAGACAGCACATGGCCCGCCGCGGGTTTTCGGCCTGGCGGTGCAGCCACACAATTATGTCACTAGCGCCACCCACCGGCGCCACCGCCCGGGCAACGGCAACACAAACCATGGCAAAGCCGCAACACATACGCACATGCACATGCACACGCTCCAAGATTGGACATGTCTTGTCTTCCATGGGTGATTATGTCATATAAAGAAGCCCCCCACTTGTCAAACTCGGTCCCACAGACACATGCCGCTCGAGGCGGGGCATAACTCGTCAGGGTCAGATGAATCATGTTAGAACCCCAAGATGACCGATCGCCGCCCTATGCAGACGCCATGCTAGAAACCCAACCCCTATCATGTACCGGAAGGTGAAATATTTAGGGTCAACCGGGTAGAAAATTACGTTAACGTGCAGCCTGGGCAGCAGAACGCGTCACCATGCCCAGCGGAACTCGCACTGCCAGACGCCTCTTGGCAGCGACATCGCTCTGCCACCAGCGGCTGCTCCTGCTGCCGGCGTCTTAGACGGTGAACTTGGCCTTTGCGCGAGTGCTGCCAGAGTGGGCGGCATCTGTGTGGCCCGAGAACTCGACGGTGTCGTTGTCCTTGAGCTGGAGTGCCGCCTTGAAACGCTTGCCGATCCGCTGGAGGGCCTCCTTGCCCTGCTCCTGTGTTCGGCCCTTGCCCTGCTCGCCAGGAATGGCGCGGCCAACCGATCGTGTCCACAGACCGATACGGTAGAAGCCTCGCCTTACGTTGACGACAACACCCATGACCTCGTTGTCGTCCTCATCCTCGAGGTTCTCTCCGATAGCTGCAAGCATGACGTGGAGCCAGAGCGCGTCGATGTTGACAGACTTCTTCTCCTTGAACTGGAAGGCCCACTTGCCACCGTGCTTGTTCTGCGAGTCTTCCCACTCGGGTCGTACGTTCTTCTTGAAGAGGTGGTAGTCGGACTTGAGCGCCAGGTCGGAAGTAGGCGTAATGTTGTTCTGAACAGCTAGTCAGTTGCACAGCCCGGCCCGCGTTTCGGAACAACCTACGTAGATGCCCCAGAACTCCTCGACAGAGTCGAAGGAAATGACCTCCTTCAGCAGCTCGTTCCAGTTGTCACCCTGGAGAAGTCAGCAGAGCCCCACCTTGGGCGTGGCAGAGCAAGTGACATACCTTGCCGCTCGGGGGCTTAGTGAACCAGAGAGTCCATGTGTTCAGCAGAGGGTGCTTGACGTTGAAGTTCTCGGGGTCGTGGAACACGGTGCGGACCTCGTCGTTTGAGCCCGACTTCTCCTGGCCCTCACTCGAGGAGGGGCCATCGACAGGTGAGATGGGTATGGTGTCCAGAGGGACCTGCTGGTTCTGTGTCGCGACGTCGGCCATTGCGGAGATAGAGGTGTGCGATCGTGAATCGAGGTAGTGCGACGTGTCGGTCTCTGGTGCAGTTGTAGACGGTCGTATGCGAATGGGTGGGTCGGACTTTGGTGGGAAGGATCGAGGCGAATGAGGGGTCACTGGAGTCGCGCCAGGCGATTTTTCGAGAACAAGCAGTCGCAAACGTCTTCTGTCTGGATTGCGAAGGGGCGGAAGTGTGCTGAGGTCGTTGCGTTGGGCCTGGGGGTCTGCTGGGTCTACTTCTTGCGTCCTTGGAGCGAAAAATGGAAGTTGGGAGCGATGACGCCAAGCCGCTAGACCGAACTGGGCCCGTTTCACATTCAACAACCACAACAGTGAAGGTATCAGTATCATTATTACAAGCATTACAGACGATATGGGTAAAGTTTTAGATAGAACGGCGGTGAGCACTGACCGCGGTCAGAGAGGCTATACACGACATGAATTAGAATTAACTACATTCGTACCTGGCGTGAAGAAGGGTAAATACAACATGAAATCAGTCAATACAGTTCAGAGCTCGCTCTTGCCAGAGGTCACATGGACCTCTGTGACTGTCTCGACTGCTTTCGGGCCCGACCCCATAAGCTCACCAAACGACTTCTTGGCCTCGACGTATGCAATGTCGAAGCGAGCGCCCGCTAGCCAGGCAACGAAGATCTGGGGTAAATTAGCATCTTCCAACACAAAAGGGTTCTCCGAAACGTACCATCAAACCTGTAATGACCAACACGGTAAGCACCACTGCGGTGGTCATGTAAATAAGATCCCACTTGGCCTCGTACTCCTCCTTCCTCGCTTTTTCGGCCTCCTCGACGCTCTGAGGCGACGTCTTGTCGGCCGGCGGCTTCTGCGAGGGGAAGATGGACTCGATAAACTGCTCTATCTGCACGGGGTCAGCGGAATCTCTCAAACGCATCTGCACCTCTTACCCTGCCAAGCGTCATGCTGATCTTCAGGAAATTCGGGTCGTGGGGGTTGTTCCTCTTCGCAATCTTGCGCGCGTAGCGTCTGAATACCTCGCAAACCAGCTGGAGGTTCTGTGATGACTCGACCATCAATTGGCATGCTTCGCCCTTGGTGATCTTGACAACCTTGGAGAATAGGTCGTAGTTCTGGAAGCATGCGTTCAGTGTCGCAATAGCCATGGTCTGTGGGATGGCGCAGAAGTTGAACACACTCTGCTCTCGGAGACCGGCCAGGTAGTAGAGGCAGTCATCCGCGCGAGTCAAAGCTGTGTAGATCATCTCGGAGCTGCAGTCCAGTGCCTTCTGCTTGTTCTCCGGCTTGAATAGGTCCTCGAATTCGTCCACGTGCTTGGACCAAATCTCCCTGGGCCAGAAGCGGCGTCCGTCGTCACGATCTTCCCTGATGTCGCGGGTGATGTTGACCTGCTGGAGGAACTGGCCCATGGACTCCATCAACTCTGGCTTCTTCAGCAGAGCCGCGTTGGCGAGACCAGCCTCGACGAACAGGCGGGTGAGACCCTCGCCGACAAGGCCTGCGACGTAGTGGCAGTACAGCTCGTAGTCCTTGACAGTGTTGACACCAACAAGGTTGTGCTCGGCGTTGTTGGCGTAGTCTGCCATGCCATCACCCATGCGCTTGGTGATATCCTTGATGATGACCTGGTAGGCCGGCTTGATCTTCTTGAACTCCTCAATGACAACGTTGAACTCCACCAACAACTGCCTGTCCTTCTCGTCGGGGCCGTTCTCCGTGAATGTCCACCCCTCCTTGTCAAGAATGTTCTGGAAGTCGCGCAGAAGGGGCTCCTTCTTCTCGAGCGGGATCGTCATGTCATCCTCGACCGTATCGAGACCGCGCAGGATGAGGTAGAAGAGGGTAACGGGAACCAGCAGCTCGGGGTGCAGCTCCTTGATGACGGCTGCGAAACTGCGGCTCGTCATGTCGAGGAAGTGGAAACAGCGCTTGAGCGATGCGCAATCCTTCGTCTCGTCGCGCTCGTGAACGGGGTTGTGCCAAATCTTCCTACGCAAGCCATCAGCACGCAGGTCTCTTCGATAGGCGCGCACGAGTAACTCAAGTGCAATCAACAGCGCAATTGTGCATACCATTGGATGATTGACCGCAACTCGCTGGGGTGGGCGACATAGTAGAGGAGGCTCATGGGGCTCGGCATGGCTGCGGATGTGGTGATGTGGACGGGCCCGTGGCCTGAGAACTATGAGATAGTTGATCGACTCCGCTGGAATGGCGAATGCGGGTTAGACGTAGAAGGCGGAGGGGTGTGCAAAATATATAGTCAATGGGGGCTTCAGAAGAGCGCGGAGGTCTTCATCCGTGCGCTGACAGCCCAGCCCGCTATAATCTCCGCCCCGCCCGCATTTCAGGGTTACTCACGCTACCGCTGGAGGCACACGAGCCCGTCTATTGTTCGGGAGACTGGCTATAACCCGCATCGTTGTGTATGGTACACTTTGGTTTGTCAATTGGATCCTTCGTTTGTCAGCTGCCTGTTTAATTCAAAATACGAGAGCCCTTGCTGGCAACTCCTGAATCTGTAGTCCCTGCCGCTTGTCGACTCAGGCTTGGTGGAGGCGCAACATCTTTCCGGTCTGGCCAAACTCCAACGGAATTCGGCGGTGAGATCGCCGAAAAGAAAGTGCAACATGCGGCTACCTAGATGTTCTGTGCTACCTAACAGATGCGACCAACGGGATATCTAGCGAACGGAGACGGAAACGGCGACAGAACGAAGCCGTAGTACGAGAGTCGGTATTCAAGAGGCGCAAAGTCTTTGAAGGGAACACACCAATCAACTATACGCAACATGTTTGGACGCTCGGATATATAGTTCATTGACGTCGCCGAGGATTTTGAGGTGCTGATCTGGGTAAGGATCCAGATATTTCCCAAGTCGGTCAAGGCACCCCTGAAAAATGGGACAAAGTGTCGACGACAGCCATGCCGACACCGAACACCACCATAGGAAACAAGTCAATGCGACTAATCGACAACGCGTCTTTCTGATGTCCCACAATATAGGACCACATGTGCAGGTCGCAGGGTGTTCTACTTCAAAACGATGTCTTCAAAACAATCGCGCCCTGGCGACTCTTGGAGAGTTGAGGATTAGAGAAGGGACTTGCAATTTTTCTGGTTTCTGAACCGACTGAAGTGGCCGATCGCGTTGGAGAGGCACCAGAAATGTCATCACAGACGAGGCAAATATCACAAATTCCATCAAGACATCAAGGCTAAGGAAAGAAGAAACTATACATTGCTGAGAAATATTCCTCAGGCTGCCGTCCTAGCCGGTACATCCACCGACGAGAAGGCACCTGTTCCAAATGAACTACTTAAATAATACAGATGCAACGCTATGCGGCCGAAAGAACTATAACTTTCTCAAAAGAGTGTGGCTGAGTCCAAACATATGGACTGCATTGAAAGAAATCCTCCAAATTAGACATCAATTTTCATCATCAAATTTGTTCGCAAAAACACTTCACCAGACCCGGACGCGCCTGACCATACGCTGTGCTGTAGGATATCCCGCAGAGTATCCAGCAGGTGCATCCTTGACATATCCGGACTGTGCGTCAATTCGGTCTCCAGGACGGGGCCTGTATCGCCTGGGCCTGCCACGGCGAGGACGGCCGATAGGGTAGGCACCATTACCAGCGGAGGGCGAGTCAACACCATCGCCAGCGTAGCCAGCGCCACCAGACCATGGTGCGTCAACACCATCGCCGACGGGGGAAGGAGGACGGTCGCCTAGACCAGCGGCGCCAGCGGCGACACCGGGGAAGAACGGCGCGTCAACACCGTCGCCGACAGCGGAAGGAGGACGGTCGGGGAACTGGGGAACAGGCCTTGGCTGTGTAGGGGTGAGACCAATAGGCTGGCCGTTGATCGGGTTGTAGTTGACGGGAGAGACAGCTCCAGTGACCGGGTTGAACGTGAAGGCGCTGCCAGTAGCAGGGATCACGTAAACGAAGAGGCCGCTATTGGCATCGACAGCCTGAGATCCAGTGACAATATCCCTCAGAGGCACCAAGCCTGCTGGAAGAGCGAATTGTCCGCCGTTGTTGATGGGGAGCCCGGTGCTTGGGTCGAAGTTGACAGGAACGATCTCTCCAGTGGCTGGGTCAAACGTCACAGCACCTCCGGTAGCGCCATCGACGTAGACAAGGAGGTTGCTGACGGGGTCGACTGCCTGAGATCCAGTAGAGCTGTCGATCAAAGGTGTCAGGCCTGTTGAAAGGACAGGTGGCCCAGACACAGTGATTGGTAGACCTGTAACAGGGTTGAAGCTGACAGGTGTAATTGTTCCGGCAGTAGAGTCGAACGTGACGGGGTTACCATTGGCGGCGTCAATGTAGACAAGAAGACCGCTGGCGGGATCGATTGCCTGACCTCCGGTGGTGACATCAATCAGAGGCGTCAATCCTGCTGGGATAACAGGCGCTCCTGTGGTTGTAATCGGCAGACCAGTGGTAGGATTGAAGCTGACAGGAGACGTAGCGCTGGTGACTGGATCGACCGTTACTGCATTTCCAGCTGCGTCTGTGAAGACGGGACGGCCGCTAACTGGGTCGACTGCTTGAGCTCCAGTAGTGACGGATATCAAGGGGTTCAACCCCGCAGGAATTTGGCCGGGGGTGCCTGGCGTTTGAATGATAGGCAGACCTGTAGCAGGGTTGAAGTTGACGGGGCTGGTGATGCCTGTCGCCGGGTCGAACGTTACAGGACGTCCAGTTCCATCCAAGTAGACAGGCAGGCCACTGACAGGGTCCACGGCCTGAACGCCGGTGGTGGCGACGGGCAGAGGTGTCAGACCGGCTGGAGGATTGGTTGGGTTCGTGCCTGGGTTGGTTGGGTTCGTGCCTGGGTTGGTTGGGTTTGTACCTGGGTTGGTTGGTGTAGTGACGGGCAGACCAGTAGTAGGGTCGAAGTTGACTGGGGCGGTAGCACCCGTTGTTGGATTGAACGTCACCGTGTTTCCAGTTGTGCCATCTACGTAGACAGGAAGTCCGCTGACAGGGTCCACGGCTTGAACGCCAGTAGTACCAACGTTCAAGGGCGTCAAGTTGGCAGGAACCGTAGGCTGTGTGGGTGTAGTGATAGGCAAACCGGTAACAGGATCGAAGTTGACCGGAGACGTGAGACCAGTAGCAGGGTTAAACGTCACAGGGCGTCCAGTAGAGTCCAAGTAGACAGGTAGGCCGCTGGTAGGGTCGACAGCCTGAACGCCAGTAGTGGCTACAGGCAGAGGTGTCAGACCAGCAGGAACTGTAGGCTGTGTTGGTGTAGTAATAGGCAGACCAGTAGCTGGGTCGAAGTTGACCGGAGACGTGACACCAGTAGCTGGGTCGAATGTCACGGGTTGTCCAGCGGCATCCAAGTACACAGGTAGGCCAGTGGTGGGGTCAACAGCTTGAACGCCGGTGGTGGTGACAGGCAGTGGCCTCAGACCTGCCGGAAGGCTTGGAGTGACCGGGGTGGTGATCGGAAGACCAGTAGTAGGGTCAAAGTTGACGGGCGTTGTAGTGCCAGTAGCCGGGTCAAAGGTGACGGCGTTTCCATTTGCATCAACGTACACAGGCAGACCGCTGGTAGGATCGACAGCCTGGACACCCGTAGTGGCGACGGGCAATGGCCTGAGACCTGCTGGAAGGCTTGGAGTGACCGGAGTGGTGATCGGAAGACCAGTAGCAGGGTCAAAGTTGACGGGCGTTGTAGTGCCAGTGGCAGGGTCGAAGGTTACAGGACGTCCAGTTCCGTCCAAGTAGACGGGCAAGCCGCTGGTAGGGTCAACAGCCTGGGCACCAGTAGTAGCAACAGGCAAAGGCGTTAGACCTGCTGGAACGTTCGGAGTCACTGGGGTGGTGATTGGAAGACCAGTAGCCGTGTCGAAGTTGACGGGAGTGGTGGTGCCGGTAGCTGGGTCGAATGTCACGGGACGTCCAGTGGTACTATCTACATAGACAGGAAGGCCGCTAGCAGGGTCGACGGCCTGAACGCCAGTAGTGACTACGTTCAGGGGCGTCAAGTTCGCCGGCACGGTTGTTGGTGGAGTAACTGGCGTTGTAGTAGGTAGACCGGTGGCGGTGTCAAACGCGACTGGAGTAGTGACTCCAGTAGCAGGGTCAAATGTCACAGCGTTTCCAGTGGTGCTGTCTACGTACACAGGCAGGCCGCTGGTAGGGTCGACAGCCTGTATACCTGTAGTGGCTACAGGCAGGGGTCTCAGACCGGCGGGAACGCTGAACGGTGGAGTTACAGGCGTCACGGGAGTAGTGGTCAGCAGACCAGTAACAGGGTCAAAGTTCACCGGCGTAGTAACGCCAGTGGCTGGGTCAAATGTGACCGGTCGTCCAGTTCCATCAAGGTAGACGGGCAGACCGCTGGTAGGGTCAACTGCCTGTACACCCGTAGTGGCCACAGGCAGAGGTCTCAGACCAGCAGGTAGGGTAGACGGCGGGGTGACGGGAGTGGTGATGGGCAGACCGGTAGTAGTGTTGAACGCGACTGGGGTCGTGGTTCCTGTCGCAGGATCAAACGTGACTGCATTACCGGCTACGTCTGTGAAGACAGGAAGACCGCTAGCAGGGTCAACGGCCTGGACACCAGTGGTAGCCACGTTCAGTGGCGTAAGACCCGCAGGCACGGTTGATGGTGGAGTCACTGGGGTGGTGATAGGCAGACCAGTGGCAGTATCAAAGGCAACCTGAGCAGTAGCTCCGGTGGCCGGGTCGAACGTTACAGCGTTTCCAGTAGCAGCGTCTACGTAAACGGGAAGACCGCTGGTAGGGTCAACAGCCTGCACACCAGTGGTCCCAACGTTCAAAGGCGTCAGACCAGCTGGGAGGTTGGCAGGCGTGCTGGGGTTGGTAGGAGTGCCTGGGTTGGCAGGGTTACCAGGTGTGGTGATAGGCAGACCAGTTGCGGCGTCAAAAGCAACTGAAGTGACCGCTCCGGTAGCCGGGTCGAACGTGACGGTGTTTCCGGTGGCGTCGTCGACGTAGACAGGCAGGCCACTTGCAGGGTCGACAGCCTGCACGCCCGTCGTAGCGACAGGCAGAGGCGTAAGACCGGCTGGCAGGTTGGCTGGGATACCGGGGTTGGTGATAGGTAGACCACTCGTGGTGTCAAATGGAACTGGAGTGGTAGCACCGGTGATGGGGTCAAATGTGACCGTGTTTCCAGTAGCACCGTCGACGTAAACGGGAAGACCACTAGCGGGATCCACAGCCTGTACACCTGTAGTGGCCACGTTCAACGGAGTCAAACCAGCCGGTAGGTTGGCAGGAGTGCTAGGGTTGGTAGGAGTGCCTGGGTTGGCAGGGTTACCGGGCGTGGTTGTAGGGAGACCGGTAGTAGTGTCAAAGGCGATCGGTGTGACTGTGCCAGTGGCAGGGTCAAACGTCACAGCATCTCCGGCTGGGTTAACGTAGACAGGCAGGCCACTGGCAGGGTCGACAGCCTGCACGCCAGTCGTAGCGACGGGCAGAGGCCTAAAACCGGCTGGCAGCGTGGCAGGAGTGGTAGCCGTGATGGGAAGACCAGTAGTAGTGTCAAATGCGACCGAAGCGGTGGTTCCTGTTGCAGGGTCGAAGGTGACAGGGTTTCCAGCTGGGTTCACGTATACTGGAAGACCGCTGACAGGGTCGACGGCTTGAACACCAGTAGTACCAACGTTCAACGGCGTAAGACCTGCCGGCAGGTTGGAAGGAAGTCCTGGAGTGACTGGAGTTGTGGGTGCGTTGAGCGGCAGACCGGTAGTTGGGTCAAAAGCAACCTGGGTCTGAACTCCAGTAGCTGTATCGAACGTTACGGTGTTGCCATCGTCAAGGTTGTAGAACACAGGGAGGCCACTAGCGGTATCGACCGATCGATCTCCGGTGACGCTGTTGAACAGAGGCACCAGGTTAGTCGGAACGGGCGCCCCGGTAGTTGGAGGCGTTACTACAGGAGGGTTGCCCACGGGAGCTCCCGTGATTGGGTTGATCGTCGCAGGAATAATCTCTCCAGTGCCTGGGTTGAACGTGAGGAAAGTACCATCAGACTGAGAGAAGATTGGACTTCCTGTACCCGGATCGATGACAGGGCGACCATCAGCACCTACGACTTGGGTGCCGGGAACGTTGCCTGGGTTGACCGGGAAACCGGGGTTGTTACCGAGAGGAAGACCGGTGGCGGGATCAAAGGAAACGGTAGCCGTAGTCCCAGTAGCAGGGTCAAACGTCACAGTGTTTCCAGCTGCGTTTGTGTAAACAGGCAGGCCGCTAATAGCGTCGATGGCCTGCGCTCCGGTAGTAGCAACGTTGAGGGGAGTTAGGCCTGCTGGTAGAGTGACAGGAGTGTTAGGTGTGGTAATCGGAAGCCCGGTAGTAGGGCTGAAGTTGGCTGGAGATGTCACTCCAGTAGCTGGGTCAAACGTTACAGCATCTCCGGCGGCATTCAAGTAGACAGGTAGGCCCGTAGTAGGATCCACCGCCTGAACTCCAGTAGTAGCGACTTTCAAAGGTGTGAGGCCTGCCGGCAGGTTGGCTGGCGGGTTGGTAGGATTACCAGGCGTCACGGGAGTGGTGGTCGGGAGACCAGTGGCAGTGTCGAAAGCAACTGGGGTTACAGCCTCTGTCGCAGGGTTGAACGTGACAGCGTTGCCAGTGGCAGCGTCCACGTACACAGGCAGTCCACTGACAGGGTCAACAGCCTGAACGCCTGTAGTCGCGACGTTCAAGGGCGTGAGGCCTGCGGGAAGATTGGCTGGCTGAGTGGCCGGGTTGCCAGGCGTCACGGGAGTGGTGGTAGGCAGACCGGTGGCAGTGTCAAATGCGACTGAAGCAGTGGCTCCAGTAGCAGGGTCGAACGTCACAGCGTTGCCAGTAGCAGCGTCTACGTACACAGGCAGCCCACTGACAGGGTCGACAGCCTGAGCGCCCGTAGTTGCGACGTTCAAAGGCGTGAGGCCTGCTGGAAGGTTGGCTGGAGTTCCTGTTCCAGGCGTTCCCGGTGTGATGGGAATTGTGGTCGGGAGGCCAGTGGTAGTGTCAAAGGCAACTGGAGTTGTGGTCTCGGTAGCTGGGTTGAAAGTGACAGCGTCTCCAGCAGCGTTCGTGTAGACGGGGAGACCGCTAACAGGATCGACAGCCTGGACACCAGTGGCCGCGACGTTCAAAGGCGTGAGACCAGCTGGCAGGTTAGCCGGAATAGTGCCGGGCGTGCCAGGAGTTATCGGCGTGCCGGGGGTTCCCGGGGTGACAGGTGTTGTAGCGAGAGGCAATCCAGTGGTTGTGTCGAACGCAGCTGGGGCAGTAACGCCTGTGGCTGCGTTGAACGTTACGGCATCTCCGCCGGCGTTTGTGAAGACAGGCAGACCACTCACGGGGTCGACAGCCTGTGCGCCAGTAGTAGCAACATTCAGCGGCGTCAAACCAGCTGGGATGTTTGTTGGAGGCGTGACAGGCGTAGTTGGAAGGGGCAAGCCGGTAGCAGTGTCAAAGGCAGCTGGGGCAGTGAA
>WODD01000076.1:410238-429585 GCA_019775935.1 Neoascochyta sp. HWLR27 | reverse complement strand
TCCTGTAGTTGGGTCAAACGTTACCGGCTCTCCAGCAGCGTTCGTGAAGACAGGTAGACCGCTGACGGGGTCGACAGCCTGAGCGCCGGTAGTGGCAACATTCAGGGGTATCAATCCGGCAGGCAAGTTGGCCGGCGTGCCGGGGGTGACAGGCGTGGTAGGCGCTGCCGTTAGAGGCAGACCAGTAGCGGTGTCAAAGTTCACCGGAGTGGTGGTTCCAGTAGTGGGGTCAAACGTCACTGGCTGTCCTGCTGTGTTTGTGTAGATAGGAAGACCACTGACGGGGTCTACCGCCTGAGCACCAGTAGTGGCCACGTTCAAGGGTGCCAGATCGGCGGGCAGGTTGGCTGGAGGAGTTGTGTTGCCGGCGGGAACGGTAGGCAAACCAGTAGCTGGGTCAAAGTTGACTGGCGTAGTAGCTCCTGTCGCCGGGTTAAATGTCACTGTGTTTCCAGCAGCGTTCGTGAATACAGGAAGGCCGCTGGCAGTGTCGACAGCTTGAGCGCCGGTAGTGTCAACATTCAAGGGTGTGAGACCTGCCGGTAGAGCGGCTGGGTTAGTAGCTGTGATGGGCTGGCCGGACGTGGGGTCAAAGTTGACCGGCGTAACGTTGCCTGTGGTTGGGTTAAACACGACTGGGTTTCCACCTTCGGTCAGGAAGACGGGCAGGTTGGTGACGGGGTCGATAGACTGAGCTCCAGTAAGCGCATCGTTCAAGGGCCTGAGACCTGTCGGCAAGTTGGCTGGAATCTCGGGTCCACCGGGCGTGCCAGGCGTAACCGGCGTGCCAGGTGTAATTGGTGTCGTGGGTGTCACTGGCTCGCCTGTCAGGGGGTTGATTGTCGCCAGTACGGTTGCGCCGGTGGTAGGGTTGATCGTGGATGCGAGGCCAGTGGCAGGATCAGTGAAGATAACACCGCCTGTGCTGGGGTCGACAACGGGCTGGCCATTGGCGCCGAGAATTGGGTCACCGGGCAGGGCCGGGTTGGCAGGAGTGCCTGGAGTAGTCTGGTTGCTTTATTAGCAAACTGCTTGGAGGTAGTCCAAGTGAAAAACAATGCTCAATGCTCATTGCTCTGTTCATGTTAGTAGCATGTGATCCTGCTTGTTAGTCATGCAAAAGTTCGCAACGAGAGCAACATCTCCGCTATAAACGAGCAGCAGAGACATCGTGTTGACTGGAACGCAGAGCGGTGTCAGCACCCTTTATACGTCCCGCGGTTGCGCATTGATACTCCGCAGTGGTCGCTTGAAGGAATGAAGCTTGAAAGAACTTCGCACGGCCGTTCTGCGCTAGTTAGTGGGCTCTACCGACCAAAAGCAGCTAAGAATGTAAACACCCACCGAGTCCGGTCGTGACAAAGCGAACGATCTACATTCTGTAGTCCCGTAGAGCCAAGGGATGGATCCGTCTCGGGTAAACGAAGTTCTCGCCACGCTTGCATCTGGTCATCTGACGTTCCACAGGCCAATGGCTTTCTTTTTGCCATCTTTGTGTCACTTCAGGGGTGGTTTTTGGTCATGTCCGTTGCAGCTCAGCAATTTTTCTCGTTGACTGCAATTGCATGCGTAACGTGCTCGGGCCTAGTCCAGGTACAATGAAATACCCCTATACGCCTTGGATGCTTCCAGTTGACGATGCCGAGATGGCGTTTGCCTTTGGTGGGTATATAGTTCCACCGCTCGACGATTCAACTGAATAAAAGGGAGAAAACATTCAAGTCTAAACCCGAGAGTTACATCGAGTTGTATAGCTCCGATGGCTCCTTGTTCTCCCTCGTCATAGATGTTAATTACTTCCATCAATCAACCAACCTTGTTCTCCCTCTTCAGGGACGTATCATTCGTTAAGCCTAACTTGGACTGTTACAAATTGTTATTGACAAGTCTCACCTTACAAGACAGTGCCTGGAAGCAGTCCTGTTGGCTTGCTTCGGATTGCTAATGGCCACCTTGCAGCATTTTTCATGGCCCGTGAAAGTGATTACTTGGATACCTTGTCTCACCCTAGCCATGTATTGATTTTTTCATATGACATGATGGAAATGCTTGTAGCGTATCGTGTGTGAAGTTCGTCGATTCAAGAAGCTATGTTGCGTCAGGTTGAAAAGTAAGACATTGAACCACAATGTTGAAACGCATGGTATTGAACCACAATATGAAACATTACCGTTTAAGCAGAAAAACATAACATGAATTTACGAAGACATACAATATCCTCAGCGCGTCAGGCCCGACTCCACTTGATCGAGAGCGCTCTTCCCCATCCACCTCCCTCCCAACTAACCTCTACCGAGCATCGACCCCTTCCCAAGACCATCCACCACCTTCCAGCCCACCACCTAACACGAACGCCCAACTCCCCACCTCTCCATGCCCTCAGACCAGCGCACACCTCAAAATTCCCGTGAAAAGCGGGCCACGAGCGCCTCGCGCCTCCCCAAAAGCCTGAGAAGCGCAACCGTGCAGCCTGAACGACCGCAACCTCGCACCCACCAACACCACCGCAACAGCGTGCGAAACCGCCAGCTCCAAGCCCATGTAAACTGCTGTTCCCACGGTACGCTCGACGTCTCCAGTCTTTGCCGCAGCGTGTAGTACCGTGAAAGCAGTCCGCTGCTCTGTGGCCTCTTTACATTTGAAAAAAAAACACCTGTGGAATCTAAAGAACTGAGCACGTTGCAGAACCCCCAAAAGTCGAGCACCGTACAGCCCGGAAAAGAAATCAGTCAGTAGAGCTGTAACTTAGATCACCACGACTTCCAAGCTCTCTAAGCCTTTCTCTCTCTTCCGTGGTGTATTTGCTCGGTTTCGCGACCTCACGCTCGAGATTTTTTTTAGCAGTGATACCAGATACATGGTAGTCACAGCGGTTTAATCGTGGTGATTACAGGATACCGAAATGCAGGGTCGAAAGGTTGTTGATTTTATTCCTGGAGTAAGCGTCGTGTCTTTGAATGTAAAAGGCAAGCCGTCTCGCCCGCCGCACGACTACATCTGACGACACCTCACATTCACGCGAACCAACCCACGTGCCGACATCAAGCGAGTAAACAGAAAACGCCTCATCTTTATATGTACGGTTGAGCAGATATAATTTTGCGTGTTGTGAAACTCGATCAACAGAACCAACTACACTACCTAGGTACAGCGTGAAAGAAGAGAGAAAAAAAGAGGCAGCACATTACGGTATTTGCCACGGACCGCAAAACACGCCAAAACGCCGAGTCCGTCCCCTTGCTTTTTGTGAAAGTCGCCCGTCGTGTCGTGTGTGTCTGCCCGGTGTATATATGCATATATCTAAGGGGGGTGGGGCCTTCTCCAACAGCAACCGCCAACGTCACGCACGCACGCACACACGCATGTATACAGCACAGCCTACAAAGCGTTGGCAGCGTCCTTTGCCTTTTCAAGACGGGCGCGCTTGCGGCGCAGCGACTCGGACTCGGTGTCGCGCTTGTTTGCGCCGTATTCGATGCGCTTGAGCAGCTTGCGCTTCTTGTTGGACAGCATCATCTTCTGCCTGTCGCGCTCGTCCTCCTCGGCGCGCTTGGCCTTCTGCGCCTTCTTGCGGATCGCGGCGTTCTGCTCCTTCTTCGTCGGCACAACCTTCTCGAGCGTCTTGCCCGTTGCTTCGGCTTCCAGCTCGCGCTGGTGCTGCAGGCGGGCGGCCTCGCTGTCGGAAATGTCCGAATCGGCGTCGGATTCGTCGTCGGATTGCTCGGCGGTAGGACCTGCGTCCGAGCCCGAGTCCGAGTCGTCATCGTCGTCGGATCCATCCACGTCCATGCCCTCGCCAACCTCGACGGAGCCGTCGCGGTCGACAATGGCGTCCATGTCCTCGTCCTCGTCGATGCCGAGGGTCTCCTCCTCGCCCTCGTCCTCGAAAGTCTCGGCCTCGCCCTCGGGCTGTTGCGCCGCAAGGGGAAGGTTGGGGTCGTACTCGCCCTTCTTGGGCTTGACCCACGGGCTCAGGTGAGGGGGAAGCTCGGCACCAGGGCCGTAGAGGTCAGGTCGCAGGAGCTTGCCCTGGTTGATCGAATCCCACACCCACTGGGGCTGGACGTAGGTACGTCCGGGCATTGTCGAGCGAGGCCACTGAACCTTGGGGGCTTCGGCGCCACCGTCCTCTGCCTCAGCAGCAGCAGGCAGGCTCGGGCGGTCGATGATCTGATGTGTGATGGCAGGGTCAGACTCGTTGCTGGTGAAGGCACCATCGCCGAGGATGCTGTCCCAACCAACACGCTTGCAGCCGAAAGCCTTGAGGAGGAACTCGAGCGACGCCCTGGGGGTTTCGCGAGAGAGGTAGAATGTGAAGGGTGCAAAGAGAGTGGCGGCTTCGGCGCTACTTGCCTGTGGCTGGGGCAAGATGTCGGCATCAGGAGCAGTGGGCTCGAACTTGTCGATTCCCTCGGTTGCCTGCTCCTCGTCGTCGTCCTCTGCAGCAGGCGCATCAACGACCTCGTCATCCTCGTTGGCGTCTGCGGTGGCTGCGATCCTGTCTGCGATGGCCTGGGCCTCGGGGTTGATCTCGGCGTCGTTGTCGTGGGCGTTGGCAGCCTCGTTGGCAGTCGCCTTGCCCTCGAGCTGGAAAGCTGCCAGCTCGCCGCCCTGCTCGTCGCTCTTGGCGTTGAACTTGGGGGGGTATACGAGTCCAACGGAGGTGTAGAGTCGGTAGTTGACGAATCCAAGCAGAGTTGTGTAGAACTCGACAAAGGTGCCCATTATCCTGAAGTCGATGTCTCCGCCAGTGCGCTGAACGAATCGGTAGGGGACGAGCCACAGAATGTCCTGTCCCTGGATGGTGGCCTGGTAGTAGATGCCCTTGATGGACAGGAACGACTTGCGCAGAGCGTGCGAGGTGATTACGTAGTGCTCAAACTCGCGGGTGAGGCGCTGGCACAGAGCAATCGTCTTGGCGGGGATGTGCTCGCTCGAGGGCAGGTTGGCGAAGAGGAATAGCATGGAGAGGGCATCGTCGAGGTCGCGCAGGGCGTCGACAAAGGTGGGGTAGCGCTCCTTGATGATGTGGTCGAGCTTGACCTTGGGCATGAGGTTCTTCTCGAGGCGGGCGGCATCGCCAGACTCGCCGCGGCCCAGAGCGCGGCCAATCTTCTTTGCGACGGCCTTGTGCTCGCGGAACTTTGCCAGCAGCGGCTCATGGAGCAGGTACTGGATGTCTTTTGTGTAGTAGAAGGTGGTGGCGGCTGTGGAGCCCTTGGAGACCTTCTTCTTGTTGCGCGGCTCGCGGGGGTAGATTCCCTTGAAGATGCATAACCGTCTGAAGTCGGGGAGCGAAATCTGCAGCTTCTTCACGGCGCGGGTGCGGGTGATGTAGTTTTTCGCCGCACCAGAGGTGCCTGGGGTTGTTAGTGTGTGGAGAGGGGGGTGGGCGCTGCAGACGCACCCTTCTTTGTAGAGCGACCAGCCATTGCGGAAGAATAATCTGTGTATGGCAAAGTTGAGTTGTTGCGGCGGCGGCAGCGGACTGTCAGTCGGCTGCAGACAAAAAAGTTCGAGACGCGGCGGATCAGCCGAGGAACTGCCGGGGCCGGGGCGCCGCGCTTGGCGGCCGACCAAGGGTCCACCTGGCGCTCTGCTATGGCATCCGACGACGCGCCCGTCGTGGAGCATTCATGGCTTGAATTGGCTTGACTTGACTGACTGGACCGGATCGATCACATGCCCCTCGACACGCAAAAGGCCCTCCTCTTTGGAGCTGCCGCGGCCCTGCGGCTGCTGCTCTTCACCTTCCTTCCCGCCTTGCCCGCCCTGCTGGCTGGCCGCGTCGAAGTATCGACTCCAGTCACGAGCTTCAAGCGATGTACGGCCCTCGCAGCGCCCCAGCTGTATCTATATCTATGTATGCCTGCTAACCCAATCGCCAGTGCAAGAGGGCCTGTTCCTCTACACCCACAATGCCTCGCCCTACGACGGCGGCCTCTACCACCAGGCGCCCCTCCTCCTGCCGCTCTTCTCCCTCCTGCCGGATCCCGCCCACTCGCCCCTCGCGACCAACCTGCTCTTCACCCTCGTCGATCTGCTGAGCGCGAGTGCCTTGGCCCAGCTCGCAGACAGTGGCACAGCCGCAGTGTCGCGTCTGTTTGCGTCGTCGCGTAAAGACTTGAGATGGAGCAGTGCTGCCATTGCTGCCGGGTATGCACGACACCGCCTCGACACGACTTGTGCTGACACCTGCCCAGCTTTCTCCTCAACCCCTTCACTGTCCTGACATGTCTCTCACGCTCGACGGCGGCTCTCGCAAACTTGTTCATCCTCACGGCCATGGCGAAAGCGTCTCATGGAGCTAGCATTACATGTGTGCTGGCTCTGTCAATCGCTGCCTACCTGGCCATGCACCCCATCCTCCTCTTCCCACCTCTGATGGTCCTCTTATACAACGCTCGCGCGATCAAGACCAAAACCACACCCAATGCCTGGACCTTCGCAACGACCCACACCTTAGGCTTGGCTGGTGCTCTTGCTGCTCTCCTCACTACCTCGGCACTCGTGACGGGTTCTTGGGACTTCCTCGCCGCGACCTATGGCGTACGCCTGCTCATGTCAGACCTGACGCCCAACGTTGGTCTCTGGTGGTACTTCTTCATTGAGATGTTTGACTCATTCCGCGAATTCTTCCTGGGCGTCTTCTGGCTCCATGCTGCATCATACATGCCGGGCCTGACCATTCGCCTCTACAAGCAGCCCCTGTTTGTTGCGTGCACACTGACAGGGATCTTTGCTGTCTTCACGCCATACCCTAGCATCGCTGATGCCGCCCTCTACCTGTCGCTGATACCATTGTTCCGACATCTCTTCCCTTGTAAGTGATCTGTTCTTGACGAGTCCTTTGCTCCTAACTGACGGTAATACAGCAATGCGCTACACTTTCCTCGCCTCTGCAGCTATTCTGTACGCATCGTTCCTGGGCCCTGCGTTCTACCATCTCTGGGTCTATGCCGGCTCAGGCAACGCCAACTTCTTCTACGCCATCACGCTGGTCTGGAGTTTGGGCTTGTCGATCATTGTTGGAGATTCGATATACGCTGCGTTGAGAGACGAGCTGGACGTTGAGCGGCCAGAGCTCCAGGGAAAGGAGGTCAGGCGGATATAAGTGAGCATACTTGAGTGTATACCATAGACTACATATTATAAATTTATCGCAATGATTTACCATCATATGTGTATATAGTGCTGGTACCAATCACTGAAAGCTGGTTGTTTCTGAGTAAAATCTCCGTCTTCGTTTTCCCTCAGTCATACTAGAGACCAGACACGCGTGAGGACGCGCCCTCTCACCTCCCCGCTGCGCTCACCATCACCGTTCACTCACCACACTAAGCCTCTCAGGGCCATCCCCACGCACGCAGTACATCGAAAAGTCCGCCCCAGTCGAATTTAAAGAACAAGCTACGCAGCATCGCTGAGAACAGCACCACCAGTAACAACAGCGGCACCCCATGATCCAAGACCAAACCCAAGCCCAAAGCCTCGCCCAATATGACGCCCCACGCTCGCAAGCGCGTTGATAGAGACGACGATGAGGACCAGGACCAGGACGCCGAGGACGAGGAGACGCCTAGTAAGCGCCGACGAAGGCGAAGAGGGGGGTGCTGGTGGTGGGCCGCGGCGAGGATGTGGATGGGGCGCGGCGAGGATGTGGATGGTGGTGTTGATATGGGAGAGAGAGAAGGAATGGTGCGCGTTAAGAAGGAGGAGGACGCGTTCGGGCTTGGGGTGCTGGCGGGGTTGTTTGAGTCTGGGGCTGGGGAGTAAGAGGGCGTGGATCCTGGCCTCTCCAACTGCAGAACGAGTTGAGTTGAGTTGAGTTGAGTTGAGTTGAGTTGAGTTGAGTTGAGTTGAGTTGAGTTGAGTTGAGTCCCGTCGCGTCCCGTCGAGTCGAGAAAGCGGTATCCATGCCGCTCTCGCGTCGTGAAGCGGGTCAGGAAAAGCCGAGTCTGCAGTGCATCACCCGACGAACCGAGTACGTAGAGGCTATTATACGAACGGGCAGGCTGCGTTGATTTCACGTTTCCTTCATGCTGGCTTTGTCATGTCTGTCCTTGTCTGCGCTGCTTACCGCCGCGTGCGTCGTCTCGTGTCGGTTCATGGGCATGGCAGCGGGCGTGTTGGCGCGCTGGGTCATCTAGGGGAGTGGAGTGCGTTGGGGGGTTGGGCGGCTGTTTGGGGATCGTTTTGTTTTGGGAGCTGGCTGTGGCGCGGGATGCGACTTGTGTGGTGCGGTGCGGTGCGGTGTGGTGTGGTGAGCTTGTGTGACTGTTCAGAATACAACACTGTAGGTAGTCTGCTGTACAGCTCGGGACGCCAGATGCATTTCCCATGTCGTTTCGTTTCGTTTCATCTCGTTTCCTTTGTTTGGTCGTTTAGACCTGGGTATATAACGCCGAAATCCAATTTTTTGTCCCTTGATACAACCAAGTCCAATCCGGTTATTCCTCCTCCGACCACTAGCCACGATTCCAACCCTCCAACCCCCCAAACCCTCACAACTCGTCCTTCCAGGCAAGCACGTCCAGTTTTCTACGCGGCACATCTGCCACCGACCTTCGTCCCTCCAGATTCCTCGGCCACGACTTGGCCGCGTCAACCTACACGTCCTTTTAGCTCACCGCTCTACTATTACTAGCTGCTAGTCACGACGCGCACTGGAGCTTACCCGCGTACTCCCCGTCCAGCTCGTGGTGCGCATCGCGGCGAACACGTAGTCGCGGTACGCATCGCCTGTGCCCGCAGTGGCTGGCGTTTTGTCTGTGCTTTGGCGCGTGAGGAGATTCGGGCGTGGTGTAGATGTGAATCGTTCAAGAGATCTCTGAGGTGCATGTGAGCGCGCTGGGAGGGATTGGCGAGGCGATGCGTCGGCGGGGCGGTGGCGTGGAACGTTGGGAGACCAGGGCAGAGACGTGCGAGCTGACTTCTTTGGCTGGGACGAAGGCGACGGTGGCAGCCGTTGTGCAGGTGCAGGAGTTGCCTGGAGTTCGTCGAGCGCGGCGGCTAGTGCCCCTCTGCTGCCCAGTATGCCTTCCACGTAAATTGTATCGCAGATGTTGTCCTTGTAGAAGCGGTAATGTGGCTCAAAGTCCTCTCCTTGGTCGAGACACTGCATCACGTAGTCCTTGTAGTCTGTGCGGTTACGGATCAAGTAGTCATCCCATTGCCACTTGGGCACCATCTTGTCTTCATTGTCGAGATCAAGCATTTGCTTGCACTGTGCTGTGAAGTGTTTCTCGTCGCCAGTGTACTCGGGGTATGCTGCCTTGAAACGTTGGAAAATGGTTTGCGGACCAGTCGACTTGGCTGCCGTGGGGCTTGAGCCAGTTCGAGAACTGAGAGTGATGGGCTTTGCGGCAAAACTAGGTGGTCGGAGTGGAGTGGAGGTAACGGCTGGAGCGGGCTGCTCAACAGGGCGCTCTTCGACAGAAGGGGTATCATAAAGACTGCGATGGCGCGGCGACATGTCGTCTCTCCCTGACACCACTTCGACCTCGGGTGTGGCACCCATCTCAACATCCTCCTCCTGCTTCAGTGCCACCTTCTCCGGTGTATCACCAAACCCAACAATCTTGATCTCGCGCCTCTTTGTCTTTCGCCTGGAATTTTTCGATGGAGAGTCATCAAGCTTACGCTTGGATAGACTAGAAATATGAGGTGATATCGCTCTACGCATTGGCAGAGCAGTGGATGAGGGTTCGAAAGAAGCCGGCCAGTCGCGTGAGCTGGAGTCTTTCGACAGAATCTGGGCAGAGACTGGAGTCGGCGCTGGCGCTGGCGGCGGCGCCGACTGTGATGGGTGGAGGAAAGATTCTTTGTTCAATGGGCTTACGCCCATTACTTGGCTTGGGTCTTTGTTATGAGGGCTTGTCATGGGCAAGGGCTGACTTGGTGTTGATGCAAGGAGTGACGCCTCGCCGTCATCACGGCCTTGGGTTGCAGCAGGAGTATTCGCTACATTGCACGTGTCATATACGATTGACGTAGACGAGGTGTCTCGAAGGACATTGTAAGAGACCTGCTTGTGTAGAGCGGGTGGAGGAGGGTGTGCGATTTGACCATTTCTTCCTTTGGCATAGGGCGTCCTTTTGACTTGCACCACTGACTTTAATCTCTCCGCCAAGTCTTCTCCCAAAGCGTGTGGCACAGCCGTTTCCATCTCGTTGTCAGAACTTAGCAATTCTATAATAGGAGGAGACGACTGGGGAGCCTCAGACGCAGGACGGTTGGGAGAGTCAACGATCTCTGGTCCCTGGACTTGCTGCGGCCGGTCTCGTTGTTGATGAATCCGCGAGGACGGTAAGGGACTTATAACCATAGGAGTATCGTCGCTGGAGTCTGGCGGAAGGGAAGGCAGGCGGTTTGCTAGTTGTACAGGCCTGACAGCCTCGGGCAAGTCGAGGCTGGAATCTGGAGGAAGATCGTTGAATCGTCCTGCTGGTCGCTGTGGTGACAGTTCTGGGCTAGAAGACCAGGACATAACACTTGTTGGCGAATCATCGTCTCTCTGCGTCTGCGTCACTGGGGGAGAGCGTTGCTCGCCGGTGGTAGGGTATGAGTCTGGCGTCAGGTCGACATCCATGTCGTCGGAATCGGAACTGGCATCTAGAGCTGCCTTCTCGTCTGCAAGGCGGCCGAGGGTAGTGAAGATGGCCACGGGTATGTTTGCGGGTGGGAACCTGTACCCAGGCTGGGGCTTGTGCCAGCTTTCCGGCTTGTTCAGGATGGAGGCCTGGTCTTTGGGGACTATCGTGGACTCTCGGGTGAAGTGGAAGCCTTTCATCCAGGAGCATTCTGCAGCCAATCTGTCCAATTTGCGGGCCTTTCGCTGGCCATGTCCCCGTGGGGTTTTCAGGTGCCCAGTTGGGGCCGGCGAGGATCGTTCTCGTTTGTCGCTTTGAACGGGGGAAGGAGCCGCGGTTGGGTCTTCTGTTGGGTCTGCTGTAGCGTCGTCTGTTGGTTGAGCTGAGTGTCGTGGCGGCGCTTGTGAAGGCGACGCACTCTCAGTTAGAGGCGGGTCACTCTTTATGGGAGGTTGTGGCTGGAGGTGATATCCAGATTTCTTCAGCAGGTCCAGCAGGTCCAGGTTGCGAGGATCCTGGGCCCTGTGTGCCTGGGGGCGAAGCTCAGCCCGTTTAGTGTTGCCAGCCAGGACGGGCTCGAGGCTTTTGGCGCCGAGGAGTTGTAGTTCATCGTTGAGAGGGTGTGGCCGGGCGGGGTGGGCGAGTTGTGTGCCAAAGGCGTACTGGGAATTGAGCGAGGCGTCTGTGCTGTCAGGGCCGTCTGGAGGGGCCATGGGGGGCGGGGGCGGGTGTGCGTGGCCGAGTGGTGTGTCGTCTTGCTGGATTGAACGCGTCGGCGACGCGCTCAGCCTGCCACTCATGTGGGGCGGAGGTTGAGGTAGCTGGAGGTGAGGGGAGGGGAGATAGCAGCAGCAAACTCGGAGGACAAGGGAGTAGTTTGCTGGGGCAAAGCCAGGATACCACCTAGGTACTGGGCAGTTAGGTATCTATAGGCAGTTAGGTATCTATAGGTAGTTAGGCATCTATTAGCTATCATGCTTCACCGCGGCGCTGCAGGGCGGGGCCCCATTGGCGGGCGGGCGACGGCACGTCACCAGGCAGAGTCAAGTGCAAGGCTACGCCTACCACTACTACTACTGCTACTCACGGCCTGCTCTGCTCACCGGCTCGTCTGCTCATGCTGCCGCCTTCTGCCCGCCGCTCGCCCTCGCCGCCGCCGCCATGGCCAGCTCCTCGCGGGGCTCGCTGCACGACACGCTGTACCAGCTGCATGCCACGGCCTCGCGCTCCAGCTCCCTGACGACGTTTGACGACCTCACCGCTCCGCCCGCCAGCCTGCCCACGTCGGATCCCGCCAGAGACACGGCCCATTCCGGCGGCCTCAGCGGCCTCTACAGCCGCCTGCGCGCCTCAGTCTCGGCTGTCCGCGATCCCTCGAGGGAGTCGGCCGCCAGAGAGCCCGCCAGAGACAGAGACCGAGACGCCCTCAGCCTGCTCGACAGCCCCGCCTTTGTCTCGTCGCCCGTCGTCGTCTCGCTGCCCTCGTCGCGCACACACTCGCCCTCGACGGCCGCCTTCCCAGACGCCCCGCCGCCCCCCTCGCGCGACTCGACCCTCTCCAGCGCCACCCTGTCCAGCAAGCTCTCGCTGAACCCCGCCCGCTCCCGCCCCTCGATCCTGTCGCCCACTCTCGACCAGCCCCAGCCCCAGCCCAAGCCCCACCGCGACGACGATGCCTTTGCCTACAGCCCCGTTAGCACCCACTCGCGCGCCCACAGCACTTCCACCTTCGACCTGCCCAACAATGCCTCCGCCAAGGACCTGGCTGCCGCCTCGCCCATCACCCGCTCGCCTCACTTTGCCCCAGTCCGCGACGACCACCTGCAAAAGAAGCGAAGCTACCTGGACATGGAGGACCATGGGAGCGACGATACTGACGACGATCTGAATGTGGCACACGGCGACGCGCTTGCCGGCCCTGCGCCCAATAGCGCAAGGGACCAGTCTGACAGCGGCCCAGGTAGCACCCAGCTTCCCCACCTCACATCCAGCATGCGCTCCAGTGCGCCGTCCGAGCCCCAGCGCCCGCCTCTCCTCAAAGTCGGACCTTCGCACCTGCCAGGCTTCCTAGGTTCTGGCACCCCCTCTTCAGACGGCGTGAGCTCCGTCATCACAACGTCCACCATGCGTGCGCCCACCACCCCGCCAATCACACAGCTGCAGCGCCTTGCTCAGACAAAACCCGCCGGGAGCAGCATGCCAAGCAGCACTTTTTCGCAGATGAGAAGAAGGATCTTGGACAGGGAATTTTGGATGCGGGACGAGAATGCTAGAGACTGTTTCAACTGCGGAGATGCTTTCACTACCTTCCGCCGCAAGCACCACTGTCGTACCTGCGGCCAAATCTTCGACTCCAAGTGCACTTCGATTGTCTCAGGCAAGATTTTTGACCAGCCCAGCAATCTGCGCGTGTGCAAGCCCTGCGAAGCCATCATATATGGCCACGACGACGACTCATCAGACTACACTGACGATGGAGACCAGGCCTCCTTGCACGAGCATGGCGAAGGGTCGAGGGAGTTTGAGCACGAAGAAATCGATCTTCCCGAGAGCGACCACACCAAGATCGGAACCCCCACCATCAGCATACCCATGTCTCGCAAGAGCGGCAACGAGAAGAAACGGCGCTCCCACGTGATCGAAGTTGGCACCCAAACCCTAGCAAGGCCGAGCTCTTCTAGATCGCTACGCTCCTTGAGTGGCAGACCTCGCTCCTCGAGCCATAAACGCCATACTTCCAAGCCCCAGCTCATGCGCCACTCTAGACATGACGACCGCGCTCCCTTCCACCACTACCTCAACGATAACGCTCACAACCAGTCGACTCTACCCGCTTTCCACCATGATAACATCATCGATCCTGATCTCGCACCCTTCATGTCAGATGATGGTTCTAGCGAAGAAGAGCCTGCCAGTTTGTTTGCGACGCTCAGAGAGTCGACAGCTACCGACGCCATGGAAAACGAGAAAGGTGGGCTGGGGGGGCTTCTGGCTGCCATGCGGAAGGGAAAATCAAGAGCTGGAGACCGGAGCGGACATGCTCGAGACACGGACAACATGAGTATCACTAGCCGCCATGGAACCCGTCCTCCGAAAAGACGAAATCTTAGCGTTAGCAGTATCACACACAGACCGTCACCTCGACGGTCCAAGAGTAATACGCTTCTGAGACCCTTCACATCAGGCTTTGGTGCAGTTGGAATGGGCTCGCAGCAAGGTAACCACTCACTACGTCCATCACCGTCGACTCCACCGACTGGCACAAAGGTCACACGCAGCGCCTCGATGCAGGGTGGAATCTTTCCAAAAGTTGAACTCAACAACGCTAGCCTGGACCATGCACGCAAACTGCTCAAGCAGATGCTTCACGACGAAGGAATCTTGCATGTGTCTAGCTGGGAAAAAGCTTTGATTCCCATCCTCCGTCAATGCACTGACGACGTCAACCCTGACGTAGACAGAGGCGACGATATAGACGTCCGGAATTACATCAAGCTGAAAAAGATTCCTGGTGGCAGACCTCGCGACACGGCTTATGTTTCTGGGGTTGTCTTTACCAAGAATGTTGCTCTTCGGAGCATGCCCCGCAGCATACCGAATCCGAGGATCATCATCATCACTTTCCCACTTGAGTACACTCGGCACCAAGGTCATTTTATGAGTTTGGAGCCTGTCATTGCCCAGGAGAAGGAATACCTCAAAAATATGGTCAGTCGCATCGCCGCCCTTCGACCTCACGTCCTCCTAGTACAGCGCAATGTTTCGGGTCTCGCTTTGGAATATCTCGAACAGGAGGGCATTGCCGTTGTCTACAATGTCAAACCAACCGTTTTGAATGCTGTCGCCAGATGCACTCAATCGCGCATGATATCCTCAATCGATAAACTGACGATTGACCCCTCGCATCTCGGCCACTGTGGAAGCTTCGATGTGAAGACGTATGTACACAAGAAGGTTAGGAAGACCTACATCTACCTGTCCGGCTGCCAGAAAGATCTGGGCTGCACCATCATCTTACGCGGTGCCGAAAACAGCGACCTCGTCAGGCTGAAGCGTGTCACTGAGTTCATGTCATACGTCGTATACAATCTACGACTTGAAACATGCCTAATGCGGGATGAGTTCGTTGACACGCCCACGAGCTCCATTGTTGACCCCCAGGCAGCTAGCCAACCTGTCGAGGAGCAACCCATTCTGCCTGAAGCGACTGCCCAGCCCAGTGATGGATCTGATGTTGAGGCTACAGAGAGCCACGTTCCCGCGGACGAGCCGCCGATTGGCGATGCTGCGCCTTCGTACTATAGCGAGCTGGTGGAGAACCATCGCACAAAGATTCTCTCTTCCTCGCCTTTTGTCAAGTTCATGCAGCCATATCTACTCGAACAAGCCCGGCAATACGAACGAAAGCTGGACCATCTCAAGAAGCTCAAGGATCAATATACCACAGGCGACGATGACATAGATGAAGAGAAAGAGCAAAAGTTCGAACTGGTTCAGCCAGAAATGGTGCATGTCGTTGTAGAGCGAGCTTCAAAACCGGTGAGAGAGTTTTTGTCTGCAGTACATGCGTCCGAGTACGACAAAGCGCTACACAACTACGAGACACAGAAACGACAGTGGGAAGCGTACCTGTCCGGCAACACAGATCTCTATAACCCATTCAACCACCAAAAGATTGCCGTTCTATACAGTGTTGTCAACACAACTACCTCGACGCCATGCATTGGACCGGAAATCATCGCTCTTGGGTTCTACCAAGAACACGACTTTGACGATGGCTTCACACCTGATTGCACGCTCGGCCAATATGTCGAAGACCTTTGTACCTCAGCGGGTATCGTCTGCGAAGTTGATGGATGCAACCGACGAATGCTAGACCACTCCCGCCAATACGTACACGGCGAGGGCCAGATGAGCGTCATTGTTCAGAAGCACCCCCCAAAGCTGAAAGGCTTGTACCAAGCAATCTTGATGTGGAGCGTTTGCAGGCTATGCGGACAAGAGACGCAACCCATCCCGATGTCTGAATGGACATGGAAGTACTCCTTTGCAAAGTACTTGGAGTTGACATTCTGGAGCACACAACTGCACCCTCGAGCCGGCATTTGCCCCCATGACATCCACAAAGACCACGTTCGGTACTTTGGTTACAACAACGTGGCTCTGCGTATCCAGTACGATGTTGTACCGATGTACGAGGTGATTGTACCCCGACCAAACGTCACTTGGAAGGTGGACAGTGATCTGAGGCTAAAGAACGAGCAATTTCTCCGGATTGAAGAAAGACTGGATCGCTTCATGGCGTCGGTCCGCGCCCGCATCAAGAGCATTCATGTCGAGAGTGTCATTCCGGAAAAGATTGAAGCCTGTACAGCAGAGGTCGAGAGGTTGATGAAGCGCGCAAACGAAGAGCACGAATGGCTAAGAAACAAACTCCAAAACAAGTATATGATCTCAAAGTACTACGAGATCATCCCGCTCAATCGCGCTATTCGTGCGATCCAGGAGAAAGCCATCGCCTGGGATGACACGTTCGCTTATTTCGAACAGACTTTCTTCCCCTCCGAGAAGGACATTCGACGATTGGCTACTCTGCAGCTCAAGAAACTGTTCCTGGAGCGCGACGAGTCTACTACTTCGTTGACCTCAGTCGATGAAGGGACAGAATCGGGTGGAGAGGATCAAGGATACGACGAGAAAGACGATCCTTCTACGCCTATGCCTATGCCATCTAACATGTCACCCGAGAAGACTCGTGATATGTTGACTTCTGTGGTAAAGGAGAATCGGGCTCCTGCAGAGACAGAGGCCGACGAGGGCATTGCCCAGGACAACCGACCATCTACGCCTGTCGATACAACACCAGGGGCGTCGGTCCGATCACCTCGACAGGCTGTCGAACGAGAGGATGTCCGCCATTTGGATCTTGCAGTGTCTTCGAACCTTCCAGACAATACAATAGCCTCGCCCTCGCGTCCTATGACGCCTTCGCACAGCCCTGAGTCTGTTCAGTTCGACGAGGGTTCACCAACACCTACGGGTCACCCGAAGATCAATCCAATCGACCGATCGCTTGCCGAGGCAATAGAGAACATGCGAACCTCACCAACACCCGCTCCATCGTCGCACGCCCCATTAGAGAGTAAAATCCCGCGCCTCGTGGAAACTGTTCGGCGCGAGCCTTTGAGCCGCCCTGCTCTGCTTACACGAACGCAATCTCAGCCAGGCAACATTCCCAAGCACAATCTTCCCGCCTTTGGTTCTGTAGCACCCGACAGCAGCATAGAAGCGCCCAGGCCGATGCAAGGCGATTCTGGGAAAACGCTTGAACGCATGTCGGAGCGATTGCGACTTGGCTCCTTCAAACAAGGCAAGACGATATCAAGAATTCCCCGCTCGGTGCCGTACAAGAACCCGTCAAAGGTCTCTAAGCTCGCGCAGCACTTTGAGCAGCTTTCTCGTGAATTCCAGAAAGAACGCACACGTGAGCGATGGCGCGCGCGCGATAGGCAAGCACGCGCGTATCCGCTTGCATCCTCGAAACCGATTGTTGAAGTATACAAAGACGTGCACGAGGCAGTTCAGGAAAACAACGCATCAGACGAAGACTCGCATTTCGGCTCTCCCACAAGGGAGAGTATAGACAACAGCACGCTCGACGATAGTGCGTTCACAGAAACAGCAGGCGCCACTCCAGCTTCTCAATCGCCAGTAGAAGAACGGCATGCTCGAGATCTGTCAGGCCACCACACTGACGGCGAAGACTCGCCCAAAGCCCCTGATCACTCCCCATCCGATGTTGAGAACGAAACGAGCGACGTTGAGCTGGCACCTGAGGACGTGCATCTACCAGATAGCATCTCAAGCTCACAGCTTCTCAATATGAGTGATTCACAGCTAGAAAGCTCCCTGGAGCTCCCCAGACACGAAAAGACGACGCTCTTGAAGATGCTGACAAACTTCTGGTCCGAAAGATCAGCAAGTGGGTGGGTGCCACTCGACTATCCGTTTGCACAGATTGAACACGTCTGGGAAGATTCCGACATCATCGTCCGGGAAGACGAGCCCAGTTCGATCATCGCTTTGGCATTGTCGAGTCCGGATTACCTTATCAAGCTCCAATCATTCCGCGATGACCCCCATGCGTCCCTGAAAGGGGGCATGGATCTTGAGACGGCCGAAGACTCGATTGAGCGGAATCTGCTACACGACAAGAACACGAACATCCGCTACGGCTTTACCAACCGCGGCGTCAGAGCACAGTGCAAGATCTTCTATGCCCAATCTTTCGACGCTCTTCGTCGGAAGTGCGGCGTTGCCGACCGCTTCGTTGAGTCGCTGTCTCGTTGCTCCAAATACGAGTCAAAGGGCGGAAAGTCCAAGTCAATCTTCCTTAAAACCCTCGACGACCGCTTCATTCTCAAGTCTCTTAGTCCCATTGAAGTCCAGGCATTCTTCCGCTTTGCACCCAACTACTTCGCCTTCACGCACCAGAACCTGTTCCGTCAACTCCCCAGTGTCATCGCCAAGATGTTTGGTCTCTTCCAGGTCCAAATCAAAACACCTACTGGTCGCGACTTCGACTGGTTCATGTTGGTAATGGAAAACCTTTTCTATGACCGCGAACCCAACCGGCGCTACGATTTGAAGGGGTCGATGCGCAACCGCAAAATTCAGTCCACAGGTGAGCGCGACGAGGTCTTGCTGGACGAAAATCTTGTCGACATAATCTATTCCGAGACACCTATCTTCGTACGTGAACACACTAAAAAGCTCCTCAAAGCCAGTGTTTGGAACGACACGCTATTCCTCTCACAAAACAATGTTATGGACTACAGTCTCATGGCTGGCTTCGATGACACAAATCGTGAGATCATTGTCGGCATCATCGATTGTATCCGCACATACACCTGGGACAAGAAACTCGAGTCCTGGATCAAGGATCGGGGTAAGAACAAGCCAACCATCACGTCGCCCAAGGACTATCGCAATCGCTTCAGGATCGCCATGGAGAAGTACATACTCCAGGCGCCCAACTGCTGGCACCAGTTCGCTGGACGGATTGTCGCCGGAGGGGATAGGAGGAGGCTGGTACTGGAGGGGCAGGGTGCTGAGAACGGAGGGCACCATCGTGTGGTCAGTGGAGGTAGTGGTACCGGCGGGGGAAGTGTAAGGGGTGTGCAGAGTATGGAGTTTGGTGGAGAGATTGTTAGGGAGGAGGCGAGAAAGATCAAATAGAGGAGGGCACGAGCGACGGCGAGAGGTAGGCGAGTGCATGGGTAGTGTTGTTGTAAGTAGAATATGGAGTCGAGATGTGCACACAGCATCGCTGCATGAGAAGATGCTTGTTGTAGGAGATGTGCACACAGCATCGCTGCATGAGAAGATGCTTGTTGTAGTATAGAATGTGAAGTGTTGCGTGGCTCGCCTAAGCGTTTCGTGGGTTCTTACATACGTTGGTATGAGGGAGGAGGCCAAATGATCAACGACATGTTTACCTCACACCCAACCCAAAGGCTCATTTCAACCTTGAAATTAGATATGTTCAGCCTCCCTCTGCAATGCTCCCAAACATCGTTTCCCTGTCGTCACCCCATTATACTAACCATGTACCGTAGGTGGACACGTAGTGCCCACCGGCGCGTAATGCCCCACTTGAACTCCAACACCCCAAATCCCCACCCCCTGTATCTCAACAGCCATGAACCCAATTAATGCAGCGATTGAAGAAATTGAGTCACTGGGTCCAGGAGAA
>WODD01000076.1:328022-391374 GCA_019775935.1 Neoascochyta sp. HWLR27 | reverse complement strand
GGGGGGGGGGGGGGGGGGGGGGGGGGGGCACTAGGCACGCAGACACCAGCTGGACGGAACTAACGCTCGTCCCAAACGACTGCATGTGTGTTTCGCTTACCAGGATCAAAAGAAACTGGAAATTAGGCACGTGGGCGAGAGCGTGGTCGGATTGCTGTAGGTGGTGCGGTAAGATGCGTACGTACAAGATGATGTTGGCGTCGGTGGCTCCTGCTAGCAGGGAACGAAAGGTGGTTCCTACAACACACTGCTGTTCCTCGTTAGCATATCTGGCAGAAGGCAGTCATAAAGATACATACCCTGGTCCAACGTCGCCCATCTACCGCAGACAAGCCTGCCATGCAACCTGTCTATCAGGGTCTACTACGATCGTCTATGCTGCGCCGGCAGGCCTGCAGGTGCGTCTCAGCGTCAAGTCACCACCACACGCATTTGGCACGCTCAGACAGGAACCGTGAGTTTGAACATTTCATTTCTTCGTGATTGCGGTTGCATATACCTTACAAGTCGTGGTAAATCTCCAGATTCCCGACATACTGCCCCAAATGACCGTACCTGATCATGTCCGTATTCATCATAAACGCCGTCGCTAATCTTAAACATCAATGGCATCAACCGTGACGCCCTTAACCCAGCTGTACTGCATAACGCGAGCGACTTCAAGAGCCGACTCGTGCGAGGCCAGAGAACCCACCAGGTACAGACTGGCATCCAAGCCAGCAGTGACACCACCAGTGGTGATGACACGCATGCCGCCCAGCGGCATCGAGGCACGCCTGGCGATAGACTCGCGGCGACGGGAATCACGCCAAGCATTGCTACCCTTGCGGGCAATCGACTTCCTGCGTCCATTCTGAGTGTTGGGACCTTCAGGCTCGCCACTGGATCGTGTCTTCTTGACAATATATCTAGTCTCGTGTGAGCGTCTTTCGATTCAATTTGGGCAATCACATTGCTTACGGGTTGTCATCAGGGTTCTCGCCGAGATCGAACCGAGCGTTATTCACAACATATCTCTCCTCCATGACGTCGGTACGCATAGACATGTCCCGCTTCGCAGCATCTTGGCACAAGGTCTCAAGGCGTACATAGTAGTCTGGGTGCGTGGTGGCAGCAAGACCCTCGAGCATGCCCTGCTGAGCCAGCAAGAGGGAGCCAACATCGATAGCGAGGACAGTGCGCTCCTTTGCAGGGTTCTTTTCCTGGAGCTCGACATATTTGGTGAGGAGGTTGAGGGGCTCGGCCTTGTTCTTGAGAACGTCGAAGACACCCTCTCCGCCAGGCACGATGAGCACATCGAAGTCCTCAAGCTCGTTGTTGGCGTCTTCGTAATCCATATCGGCCTTGATTGTAAGACCTTGAACTGAGGTCATGGCAGCCGCCGGGCCGACAAACTGGCACTCAAAAGCTCTGCTGGCTTCACCGTCAAAGTCAGCCGGGTTCAATTGTTACGGGAGTGGACGGTTGAGTGTTTGAACCCAACACGACGAAAGCTTACACTTGTCTTTGGGGTCCTGGAGCGAGCGGCTCAGAACCTCGAGAGGGCCCGCGACGTCGAGCGTATTGTAGCCGGGGAACAGAGTGAACAGCACTTTGACCGTCTCGACGGGCCCGTCAGTGCTGTCAGCGATTGCACTCATTGTGAATGATTTGTAGAAGTAGATATATGTGTATTGTGATGGATTGGAGAATGGTGAAGGATTGAAGCAGCAGTTTGGGGAGAAGAAGTAGAAAAGGCACAAAAGGGTCACGAGCTGAGGGGCACGTCTTACGACCGTCTCCTCATGCGCTGCCCGCGTCACTTTGAGCTTCCCCAGGAAAGAGCGACGCACCCCGCACGCGCACGGGGCGGCAGGAGCCCAGCGCGGCATCGTTCAGTGGGGCAGGCACGCCAGCCCGCCGCCCACCCCTGCCCAAACACGTCGGCCCGCCCTGCCTGAGGAAACAGTCGCGAGGGGCTGCCTATCATCACAGCTGCATGGCCGACACAGGCACACGATCGACGCAGATAAAGAGATGCATCCTTCTGGTTGACGTCGTGGTGCACAGAGAAACCAGCCGCTTTCCAACACCCTCTCTGCTAATACAGCTGGACCACAAGCTGCCCGCGAGGGGCTAGGTCGAGTGGGTTATCGAGGCTAAGACGAAGCTCTGCTGCGCTGCCCCACCAGATGGGACGAGTTGCAGCCGGTCTCGTGAGCTTCGCGGATCTTGGGACTCGGAAGCCATCTTTTACCGGCTGGCAGGTGGATCCGAGGCGAAGCAATGACATGATTCGGCTGTCTCGATGCGTCCCACTGCCAAGGTGGTCCTGCAATGGTCACGGGGAGAGGCCGTCCATGTTGAGCGCCATTGAGGTTATTGTATAACTTGCCGTCCCTCCAAGCGCGTCTACTGAGAGCGAGCAACCTCGAAATGGTTGTCTGGGTACAGAAAATATCGTGTCTACCTGGTCCAGGTATCACAGTCAATTGCATGCAAAACCATGTGACCTCGACACCATATCGTTCATCGGTACCAGTATACATCGCGCGACACCACAATTTGTGGGCAATGCACGTAAACCGTGTAACATCGAAATGTCTACGAAGCAGCCGCTGAAACGGACCCAGTATAATGGCACCACCGCAATTGGCATGTACGTGATGCTTCATGATGGTCGGAAGATGATGGGATGACATCGCGCTTCCCGTTGCATCGGCGCACGGCCTTTTGGCGCGACCTCCAAAGTTGACAACTATCCGACAACCACGCCATCAGCAGAATGGCACCACTAAACGACGCCGACGCGTCTTCGCGGCCCGATTCAACACAACCCTCTTCAGAAGCAGTTTCGACGTCCCCACCCATTGTCAAGGCGACTCCGCAACTCCCACCAGAATCGAACGAAGCGATATGGCTCCGACGCTGTGCCGTGCTCTCCTTTTGGACCGTCGTGCTTCTCCTCGGGCTGCCGATATGGTGGAAGACAACGGCCATCTACAGGGCAGATCTGCCGCTGCAGGCCATGTCTGACTGGGCCGGGGGAAAGGTGCGCATCCGCTCTGCTCTCCATGTACTTGCGCTCACCGTGCTTAGGCCTGCACACCCGTCTTCCCTCTACGGATCGCCGTAGAGGCGCCCATCCCCTCTCAGGATGCACAACATCTGGTCCGAATGACCCAACACGCGCTTGACGATCTGAACGACTTCTCCGCACATCACCTGCGCCTTATGCTCGCCGACTCCCCGTTTGTAGCCAATTCATCTCAAGAAGTCGTAAGCGACGGCATCAGGATACAAAGCGACGACAAGGACACTGTTTTGTCGCTTCGTCTGATACCTGTCGAGACTGGCACCACTCCCCGATCGAACCTACAGCCTTATTCTCCCGTACTCGATGTATATTACTCGGTGAACCAGATACCGTCGCTCTCGTCGACCGGCTCGCCCCTTGCGACTTTTATGGCGCAAGAGCTACACTCCATGTTTGCTGAGGAACAGGCGCAACTGGCGTATCTGCTATCTACCAAGTCTGGATCGCCGGTTCCCAAGACAAAGTTGCTGTCCTCCGAGATGTCTGCTGAGCTGGAGCGTCAGTCGGCAAGGGCTCTCAAGTACGCCCCAACTTATCATCTTACATTCTCGTTATTTAGCCCAACATACGCCCCGTCAGCCTGGCATATCGAGACCGCACTTCAGAGCTACGTATCGCCCCTGCTCGAGTCCTTCTCGGCTATCAGCAACTTCACTGTCGACTCCCAAGTCCAGCTTTACGCTACTTTCTCTCCGTCGCTTCATCAACCCGAGTACGACGAGAATCTGAAGGCTTGGACCCTTCGCAAGGAAGACCTCAGTGGTTTCATCAACGCTGCAGAGTGGCCTCTCACCCCAAGCATTGGAAAAGGGCCCACTGTCAACTTCATCCTGTACGTACCAGACAAGAGCCAGTCTCCACTTCTTGTCAAAGAGAGTGCAAGTGACAGCTGGTTGGTGCCCCAATGGGGAGGAGTACACATTCTGAATCTCCCAAGCGAGTCTGGCACGCCCGCTACGCTGACAGCCGATGCTCTCGCACCTGCAATGCACACTTTCTCAAACCAACTCATTTCGCTATTTGGTTTGCCACAAACTCCTGCCTCGCTGCCGCTTCGCATCTCAACCCTCGAGCGTATCCGTGCGGCATCTCTCATCTTCTCGGCCTCTTCTACTCTAGGAGCGCTGGCGCAGGTGTATCAAAAGCTTCCTTCAATTCCAGTGCCCGACAATGTCGCTCAGTCCGCCGACAGCGCAACTGCCCATCTGCAGCAGGCTTGCCAAAACTTGCGAGATGGCCGATTCCCTGATGCTTTATCACACGCTCGAGTTGCCGAGAAAGAGGCGGAGAAGGCTTTCTTCGAGCGATCCATGGTCGGCCAGGTGTACTTCCCTGACGAACATAAGGTTGCCGTTTACTTGCCTCTGCTGGGACCTGTGGCTGTGCCCTTGATCATGGCAGCGCTGAAAGAATTGAAGGGTGTAGTTGCGGCCCTGCGAAGGCGATGAACAGTCACTGTTGACTTCCGGTTTGGCTTCATTTGAAAGACTTGACATTGTTACCCACTCTGCGACAGGCCCAACTTGTTTCCTGGCAAACCTTTCAGCCCGAGTAAGCTGAACGACATTTGTCGTGTCCGTTATCAAATGTCTGTTAGATACCCACCTTTGACGTGTCATACTCCACTTCGTAGGATTGTCCAGCTCCTCGATTCTCCGGCTGCTGCAATCAATGAGGCTTCAGCTGGGGTGCCCCGCTGCGGGGTATTACACCTCCCGGCTAGGGCTTCAGGGCCTACGGAGGCTGCACCGCCGACTCTGCGACCACACAAACGTCTCATAGCTGATGTCAGCCCCAAGCCATCTTTGGTTCCGTCTCCGCATTCTGTCCCATTTATCTGATCCGGGAACTAGGATTCGAGCCGGCTCGGGAACTGCACTTGTAAATATCTTAGCACGACGCAGTAGCCGTTGACTAGCCCAGATTGTACTCAAGTTATCAAGGGATTCCCCGCAGCTATAAAGATATCAAATCCATACTGCCGTTCCGTCTTGTTCCCTCTTCAAACCGTTTCCTCTCACGTCCGATCTAAGATATACTAACTCCAATCATGTCTCTTTCAGCTGAGGGTGTTCAGGGTGTTAAAGGCCTGCTCGATGCGGTTGTCAGCGAAGGACCTACAGGCACACCCGGTTTGGTCTTCCATGCAGTAAGTACATCTCGATCACTTTCGAGCACTATAAACCAGAAGCTGATGTTGTTGTATCTTCTAGGTTGACAAATCTGGCAACACGCTTGTAGAGCACTCGGCGGGGAACCTCGGCATAGACTCCAAGCAGCCTATGAACAATGACACACTATTCTGGATTGCTTCTTGTACAAAGCTCGTCACTGCCATAGCCGTGCTCCAGCTTGTTGAGCAAGGTAAGATTGCGCTCGACGATGCTGAGGCCATCAAGAAATATGCACCCGAGATTTCAAAGAAGCAGGTCTTTGCCGACGGCATGAATGGCGCCAACCAAGAGAAGGACGTCACCTTGAGAATGCTGCTCGCCCACACGGCTGGTTTTGGCTACACGTTCTTTGATCCTCGCATTCCATGCGAACACGAGATCGAGGGCCAGACTGGAGACAAGAGCGAAATCCTCAACGCACGAATGGTCAACCAGCCCGGCTCCACGTGGGAGTATGGAGTGAGTCGGCGCTTGCAGTCTACTCCAACGCTTTGTGTGCTAACCCGTCATAGATCAACATGGACTGGGCAGGTATCGTTCTTGAGCGCATCACAGGACAGAATCTGGGCGACTACTTCGCCGAGCACATCTTCAAGCCTCTCGGCATCGACACCAGCGCCGTAACCATGTTCCCCTCGCAGGAAGCGCAACAGAACCTCGCAACCAACCACCAGCGCGACCCGGAGACGGGCAAGCTGCAAGAAACCGATCACTTCCTCGGTAACTCCCTCAAGCAATCCACTAAAGAACAGCAAGACAAGTACCTGCAGTCCGGCGGCGCAGGCTTATTCGCGAAGCCCAAAGAATACGTCAAGATCCTTGCCGCGCTCCTCAACGAGGGCACAAGCGCACAGACAGGCAAATCCATCCTGAAGAAAGAAACCGTCGAGACGCTATGGGAGAACCAGATCCCGAACCAGTACGTTCTTTTCCCCCTTCCACCCACCCAACCCCTCCACCTAACACACCCGCAGACCCGACTTCGCCCGCGGGGGCCCACCCCCCGCGAACCCGAAGCTCGCCAACCACGCGCCAGAATTCTACCCGCAGCCCGGCAACCCGCCGCAAGGCTGGACGTACGCGGGGTTCCTGACTATCGAAGCGGGCCCGTCTGGTCGCGGCGCCAACACGCTTTGGTGGATGGGGCTGATCAACTCGTTCTGGTGGGTGGACCGCGAGAAGGGCGTTGCGGGCTTCCTTGCAGGTCAGGTGAGTGCAATTCTTGGTGAGCTGCTGTGTGGGCAGAGTGCTGATTAAATGTGTGTCTCTAGGCGCTGCCGAATGGTGACCCGAAGATTATTCCTGCGTGGTTCATGTGCGAGAAGACTATTTATGACAATTTGAAGTGAGATGGGGATCTGCAAGCTGGATGGAGTAGGGGGAGGTAATGCTGTGGTTACTTGCTTTCGTGAAACTGTGGAGTAGCATGCGTGCTCGGTTTCTGCCCTCTGGTTCACGCTCTGCTGTATGTATTCAGTTATGAAATGTCTTTGACCAAGTTGTTCTTGGCCGCTCAAGATTGGAATCCCATTCAGGATGAGATAGTGGTCCGATACCCAGTTAGGTAGGAAGCTTTCAGTGTTCCCAGACGTGAGAATAGATGCACCGAACCGTGTCTCTGATGTGATTCACATTACTGTGATCTTATTTTTTTCTGACAACCTTACCCTGATATGTCGGCATCATGTCAATGTGAAAGCAGAACTCCTGTGTCACGTTCACTGGATTACGGCTGGAGGTATTCGATGTATTTTATATGCAGTCTTCCACTCCATCCCATGTCCACCCACCTACCCATAGCGCCTCATTCTTAAAACGCTAAGATATCATACAAAAAGAAGAACAAATTGGACACCGATAAAGAATCGTCGTTCAATCTGGCTCTGAACGCAAAGAAAAGAACAAGGAATGATAGGCTAATCTTGAGTCGCGGCCTGAGCCTCGCTGGCAGGCTTGGCTTCGTTCTTCTCGTTCTCCACGCTCTGCTCCACGCTCTGCTCCTTGGCCTGGTCCTCGGCAACCTCCACGGCGGGAGGAAGGTTACTGGCCTCCGCCTCAGCGCCCTCTTGAGTCTCGGGGTTTTGGCCCTCGACGTCAGGGTGGGGAGGTGCAACACCGGCCTCTTCGGCGCCGCCGTGAGCGTCAACAAGGCCCTCGTAGATCTCATTGCCCTGGGCATCGACGATGCGCGTCCGGGTCTCGTAGCGCGTCTTGAAGCTGACTTTGCCGGCGAGCTCAGCGACTTCATCGTCGTTAAGAACGCGGCCGTTTTCGTCACGATACTCAATACGCTCCTCCTTAGAAACGACAGGGAGATCCTGAGGAATGCCCTCAGGGGGAGGCGAGACGGCGGCTTCGGAGACCTCTGCATCGTTCTTTGGCTGCTCATTCACAACTGGGGGTGCGACTGCGGGAGCGACTGCAGGCGGGGGAGCCGCAGACGAAGGTACTGCTGAGATTGATGGCACGTTCGTTGACAAGTAGGCTTCGTACTGTGATTTTGTTAGAGGGATTACATGAGAATGTTCATATGTACACTTACCGATTCGAGGAAGTTGTTGCAATCCCAGTCCCAAGACTTGAACAATTTGGCGCTGTTGCACTGGCTCTTGGTCCATGCGTTGCCGTATGCGATAGGAGAGTAGATAGTAAATACTGTAATGGCGATGGCAAGGAAAGCAACAGCTGCAGCTTGGCCAATGGCGGGATACTGCCTCAGACGGAATACGTCGAACCGGTAGCTGACGAAATCATACATCTGACACAGAGCCATGATGGCAAAGTAGAGGGCCGGGAGGTAGTGGTGGAGGAACAGCTGACGCGCCATGAGGTAGAAGGGGAAGTAGTGGAAAGCCCAGCCAAGAAGGGTCATGCCGACCTCATAATCGAAGCGCTTGAAGGTGGTGTTGGTGTAGTCGCTGTAGCCACGCTGCCATCGAAGGACAGAAATAGCCTTGATGACCACGTAGAGTCCAATGACGATTGAAGAGCTCCACCAAATCCAAGGGTTTCCGATCAGATAGACCTGACGATTACTGTAAAGCAGTCAGCATATATTCAACAGTCATTGTTACAGGAGACCTCGAAGGACTTTGTATGCTGTAGGAGAGCGACGAGATGAGCGGGCAAAGCCCACACGGAGGGACTTACTGCTTGCCCCAGAAATTGATACCGCGACGTAGCGTAGGCCAAGAGGGGGGCCTGGAGTCCCACGCGTGTGTTTCAGTGAGGCCAGCGTTGGTTTTCCACATGACCTTCTGCAGCTCCCAAAATTTGCCAAGGAAACCAGGGTTGCGGTAGTTGACGCGCTCGTCAGTATCCTTGGTCAAAGGATGCACGTTACCTTCGATGTACCAAATGCTGTTGGGAAGAGTACCCCCTCGAGCACATGTGACCTCCTGCTGCTCGAAACCCCACTCGGGAAGCTTGACCTTGTGCGAGAAGAGAACGCAGCCAGTCATGACATGCACAAGTCTGAACTTGGTCTGGATGGTTCGAAGGCGCTTCTTCGCCTCGGCTCCGTCGGATTGTTTCTTGACAATTTCGATGCGGAAGAGGTCGTTCGCATCACCCTCGAATCCCTCGTATCCGTAGGCAGAGACCTCGTTTTGCCAGTCGGCTTCAGTGACAGGAGCGCGAACGTCGTGAGAGTGTAGACGGCGGTCAGTGGTGATGTGATACAGTCGGATGACAGCGCCGTCCTCGATGTTGTCAGGGCCAAATCCGTCCCAGGCCTTGGGGCTAGTCAGGTTCGGTCCGGTGTAGTCTTCGGGCATGATAGGCAGAGTCTGGTTCTCCATGATCCAGATGTTGTTCTCATCCTTGTGTGGGTAGAGGGTGATTTGTTGCTGCTTGCTTCCGGTGGGGTACATGTGGCTGTGAGAGTGAAGATAACCACCCTGTGTGTTCCAGTGACGCAGAGAGACGCGGCTTCCGAATGCAACGTTGGCTGGAACATCCTGCATACCCTTGGAGTTCAAAGTAGCCTGGAATTCGGACGACATGAAGCCATCGCCCTCACCAGGGTTGACAAGGCAGAGGAAGTGGATTCCAAACATGGCCATGTAGAATGAAATAGGAATGACAACCAAGCAGAACAGGCGGGCAAAAAAGTGCTTGAACCACAGTCGAGGTGTCACGTTTCGCGTGTCTCCAAGCAAGTTCCAGAGCTGCAGGAGCGTCAAGCTGCCGACCCAGGCAATGGTGAACAGTCCTACCCATTTCACACTTGCTGTTGCGCCAAGACCGAAACCAGTTGCAGCCAGCCAGAACCACCACGAGGGCTGGAAAGCCTTGGAAGGGCCCTGCTCATGTTGGTTTGTAAAACTTGTCCATGCGAGTGCGGTAACGGCGGTAAAGATGATGAGAGGTGAGTCGAGGAGAATGAGACGGGACTGAGTGACAAGGGCGTTGTCTGGATAGTGTTAGTGGGCGAACCGATTCAATCCACTAGAAAGCCTTACCAAAGATGACGAGACCTGCGCCCAGAGCTGCGGTCGTCGTACGGCAGCCCGAAGCCTTGAGAGTCAAGAACATGGTCGGGATGGTCAGGATACCACAGATAGCGGGAAACAGGCGCATGGTGACATATGGCACGCCAGCCTCCACGTAGTCCTTGCCGATGTCCTTGAAGTCGAAGTTTCCATCGAAGCCACCCAGCCAGCCCGTCAGGGCGATGAGCATCTTGGCGAGCGGCGGGTGGACATCCATAAAGAACTTGCCCTTGATGTACTTAGTTGCGAATCCACCGAAGCTAGAAATGTAGTGTTAGCCAAGGTTGTCGTACTTGTGCGCGTGCCGTGCGAACGTACTGGACCTCGTCGAAGACGACACTGCTAGGCTGAGCAATCCTGAAGAGACGGACAACCGTTGCAACGGCGGTGAGTACAGCGAGCAGTTGCCAGTCAGAGCCGGGCAGGTTGAAGATGTCGTTGTTCTTGACCCCATCAGAAGCGTAGCTCTGAACCTTCTGCTTCTGCTGCTGCTGTTTGTTGCCATTTGAACGCGCGGGCGATCGTGCAGGCGACCGCGAAGGGGATCTGCCCGAACGGCGCGTAGCGGGCTTCTCGCCCAGAAACTGGTTCGGTGCCCTCTGGCTCGCCATGACGGCGATCTGTGACGGGGTAGTGCGGTCCGAGTCGATGGTGTATCGAAGCTATGCGCGGCGGAAGCGCACTCGAGGAAAGTTGGGACAGCTGTCCACGCCGGGGAAAGACTAGTGGGGTTAAGGAGAGTACGAAGAGAGAGCTAGCAATTGGGCAAATGCGGGCGGCGCAATGGTTTTGAGCAGCCAGGGGGGGCCAAAGATCCACTAGAGCTGCACCCTGTCCTTGCTGTCGGGGAAGATGCAATGGTGTCGTTCTGCCGCAGGGAAGCTATACCTAATCAGTAGCGTGTGCACCTATTTTCAGCTGACAGCCGCGTATCCAGCACGCCGCCGGTGAGCCAACGTGCAGAGCAGAATCTGATCTTGGTGAGACTTGCATCTGATCGCATACAGAGCGCTTGCATCTTTCTGACAGCCGTTGGACCATATTCTGTCAAGGCGCCGGATGCTTCATGACGATCATCGTGGGGCCGTGCGTGTGGCGGCGAGAACGTGGCTGAGGCCGGCGCAAGGTTGATCCGCAGAGCTTCCGTTTTCTATCGCGCGCCGCCATGTCCACCTGCGCTCGCCGCCCGAGCGCAGCACGTACTGCACGCACTCACTTCGCCATGGCTGCCCCCAACGGCGACGCCCCCGCCTCTGGCAGCACCGATCTCGATGTCAAGCCTCCTCCTCACGTCACCATCCCGCCGCTCAATGTTCGCGAGAATGTCGCCAAAACCGCCGACTTCATCTTCCGCCGCGGCGACGGCCATCTGCCATCCCTGAAAACACGCGTCTTGAACGACCCCAAGAGTCAGCTCAGCTTCGTGACCGATGACGATCCCTACAACTTGTACTTCCAGTGGTACTTGCAGCAACTGAGGGAAGGTCACGGGCCGTCTGCTAAGACCGCGCAGCCTGCAGTCGAGAAGCCCAAGGGTCCTCCCGAGCCACCCAAATTTCGTTTCTCGGCACGCATGCCCAACATCAGCGCCAAGGATCTTGAAGTGCTGAAGCTCACTGCATTGTACACTGCGCGCGTTGGTGAGAACTGGCTGAAGGAGCTGCGCAACCGTGAGTCGGGCAACTCTCAGTTCGACTTTCTGCGCCCCAACCACAGTTTCTTCCAGTTCTTCCGATCGCTCGTGGACCAGTACAAGATACTTCTTGAGGAGGAGCAGACGGTCGAGGCGCGCATCGCGGAGCTCCGAGAGAACGTCCAGGACCGATTCCAAGTTCTCGGGCGAGCAAAGCAGCGTGCAGAGTATGTCAAATACGTGTCGGCACAGAAGGAGAAGGAGGAGAAGAAGGCCGAGGACGAAAAGAAGGAGTATGCCACGATTGATTGGCATGAGTTCACCGTCATTGCGACTGTGCTGTTTGACGACGCCGACGATGCCGCAGATCTTCCTCCGCCCGCGCTTCTGAACGACTTGCAGTCACAATCCCTCGAACAGAAGGCCGCTGTTTCTCTGTCGACGATGCGCCTCGAGGAGGCCATGCCCGACGAAAACCCATACTACAACGCAACTCAACAGACAATGGCACCTCAACAGCCAGCATACCCAATGATGGCGCCAATGCCCCAGCAATACCCACAATACGCGCCACCCCCGCAGGACTTCAACGTGGCAGCACAACGAGCACGCGAGGAAGAACAAGCACGGGCACAGGCGGAGAATGACGCGAGGGCTCGTGCCCAAGCTGCGACAAGAGGAGCGCCTGGTCGCATCGTCACAGACTATGTTCCCCGAGCCGCGAAGAAGGCCAACGTCTCCATGGTCGTGTGCCCTAACTGCAAGCAGAGCCTCCCTGCGAATGAGATCGATGAACACATCCGAAGTGAGTACTGTCCAGCTTGTTCCAAGTCTGAATGCATACTAACACCTCTTCTTAGTTGAACTGCTTGATCCTCGATGGAAAGAACAGCGTGACAAGTCAGATGCTCGCTACTCCACCACCATTAATACAGCTGACGTTGCCAACAACCTCAAGCGTTTTGCTAGCCAGCGTGACGACATCTATGATGGCGCTACTGGTATGCCTATGTCTGCTGAGGAAGATGCTCGCAGAAAGAAAGCAGCTACCTCTTACGATGGGCAGCCGGATCCGACCAAGGACAATGCTCGCATGCAGCAAATGCAATCTATGAACGTGCAGGAACAGCTGCGTCGGATCCAGGAAAAGCACCGCCATTGAAGCCGGGTTTCGGACAGGTAATCTCTATGCGATGGAGCACCTCTTCGAACCGCTAGCCTTAGTGACCCGATACCTTGATTTCCCGTACTTCACTTTTGAAGACGAACGAGTGCTGCATGGGACGGAGTTTTGGAGTAATGTGGCCGTGTGGAGTGAAGTATACCCAAGCGGGTGGCAAAATGGCCATGCACAATAGCTTGTACAGCTGGGCGTCATTCTAGCCAAGTAAGCCTGCACATATGAAAAATTATCCATGTCACGATTCGCAGTGTTTGTTCAGCAAGTGTCTGTGAAGATGATGCACCTGGGTCGGAGATGCGATGTCCGCCCGCACCCGTCGGTCTTTCAAAAGCTTTCCGCCGACCCCAGATTATGTCACCACGGCGTTTCCCAAGAGGCGCAACGCACACCCATTACCAACACCACCGTCGCAAACATGTCAGTAGCACAGGCAACGAAGGGCAACATGCCCTATCAAGTGCGCTCACTCGTACGTACCACGCTCGATCCTCATGCTCACCTCCACCGAGTGCTGCAGCTACCCGTACTGCCACTGATCTCGATTTGCCCCTTCGGAACCGCCGCATATCTGCGCAAACTCGGCACTTGATGGGATCATAATTCAGATTCGAAGAGACACTGATAGCTCAACAGTATCGCTCGCTGCTGCGCCAAGGCGGCCAATTCGCCGCTTACAACTTCCGCGAGTACGCCAAACGGAGAACACGCGATGCTTTCCGGGACAACAAAGGCGTTGCGGAGGAGAGCAGGGTACAGGAGCTCTTGCAGAAGGGTCAGAAGGAGCTGCAGATGCTGAAGGTGTGTACAACTTCGAATGAAGGCGAGCGGGTCCAAGGGCAGCGTAAGGCGCAGGACAAGGCGCGGGACAAGGCGCAGGACAAGGAGCATGCGGAACAATTGGAACGTTCCAATGGGATATTGATGATATATAAAACCATGCTGACACATCTCTTCAGAGGCAAACTGTCATCAGCCAGTTCTTCCAGATGGACCGATTGGTCGTCGAGGGCGGGAAGGAAGGCAAGCAGAAGGGCAACGATGGAGATATCGTAAGGCAGAAGGATCAAGGGTAAGCCTCGAACTCTGAGGAAATCCGCAAAAGTTATCACTGACTCTCCTAGATGGGATTGAGCTTCCATCTCGTGTCCAGCGACGGACGACGCTGCCCAAGATGCGGCATGTACCGAGACCACCGCACGTCCGCTTCGCGAATGAGAATGAACAAGCGCATATAGAGGAGATAGGAGCCGAGCATGCCGAAGAATCAGCTTGAGGCGTTCATGTTTTCTGGGACTGTATTATACTTCGGTTAAGTTAAGTCTGTCGACAATGCAAGTTGATGGATCAGCCTTTGAATTTGCGATATTGAACTCGATCAGACAATGCTTGCATATGAACTTGTGATTCAACCCAATACCTACTACTATGCCTCAACTGCCTAGTGATATCAACGCCAATGTCAGCTGGCGGCCTCAGTCTGGGACGGGCGCACTCGAAACGAGCTAGCGCGAGTGCACGGCCGCAGCATCCACGCGCGCAACGCAACCTCACGTCGAACGCGCCTGCCTTTCACCGCGTCGACGACTTCCCGTAGAGTTGCGCCGACCCACCAAACTGCAATCACCCTATCAATTGATCTTCCGCGACCCCGCTTATCGAGTCCTCGAGGCAGCTGCACTCCACCATGGCCAGGGTACGTCGTCTCCCACCTCACTCCCCTTGGTGTGATCTGGCGCTTTCGCGCCTCCGTCTCCTGCACAGTACCACCATTCTATCATCTTGCATCGCATAAGGATGCGATTTATTTGTTATTTGCTAGCTGCGCTGGTCGAGGCATGGGATCTTCCTCGGGGGTGAGCGCTCCTGACCCCAGCGGGCATGCGCCGCGTTCACCTACCTACTCCCTACGCGCCACACCAAGGACGTACTGTTCCTCCAGCTGCAACCAACAAGCGTCGTGCTTTTGCATAGAATCGTCTCGCGTCCCTTTTGTGCTTGAGATAGAACCAAGCATAGCGTCAACTAACGTCATGTGATTAGTTCCGTAACAGGGACCGGTCCAACCGGTCTGGACGCGGCCAAATAGAGCACAACGTCCTCGAAGGCCTGCCCATCAATCAGTATCGGGAGATTGAAATCACAATCGAGCCAAATTCAGCAGACAACAAGCCGGTTGATAAGAATGCCTGGCCCGAACTGCCCATGCCGCGAGACTCGCACATGCTCCCAGACCACTCACAGCAACTGCTTCGCGCTGCGCGATCTGGGCGCACTGTCAAGCCGGCAGTCCCTCCCGAGGATGACATCGAAATGAAAGAAGAGGAGGAAGAACCAAAGGAGATACGGACCGGGTTCACGATAAAGAAGTTCGTAAAAGTTGCGCGACATCTCGAAGCACCAGAGCCAGAGTACCTTGCCAAGAGGCGAAAAGGCCTGCCATCACCATACGCCCAGATGAACCAAGCCGCTGCTGTAAGGGAAACAAAGGTCAAGAAGCTGGACGCCGAGGGGAACGTGACGGTTTACAAGGTCTTAGCACCAGAGGGCCAGACTGTGGAAGGCGAAGTCGCGCCTACCGATGAGGCCATGGAAGCTGCTCCTGCGATTGCCGCCCCAGGAACGGTGGTAGAGATTGGCAGCATGGTCGGCGTTGTGAATGCCGATGGTGTGGTGGTCGCAAACGACATTATACAGCAAACACCACCACGGAGAAGGCCGCCGCCGCCAAAGAAGAAGGGTCGTGGAGGGCCGGGTAGGGGACGGAAAAGGGTTGTCTTCGCGGAGGGATCAGCGGAGCAAGGGACTCCGGTATCAAACGCAGGCAGCGATCGGCCCCAGATTCCAGGCCTCAAGCATGAGGGCGGATCCATGGAGCCCTCCGACCGAGACACGCCTATGGGCGAAGCTGGCGATGAGGAAGGATCCGGTGAAGAGGGCTCTGATGATGAGGATCAGGACCCCGAGCATACGCCTGCTCCCACAACTCCCTTGAACCCGACAGCTACAGCCACTAGCAGTGTCACAGTGGAAATGACGGACGCGCCAGAGGAGGCCATCAAGTCGGAAACTCCTGTCGATCCCCTGCCTTCTTCTACCGTCACGGCAGAAGCATCGAATGTCTCCGAGGACAAGGCACAACCTCTACCACCTTCACCTTCTCAAGACAAGATGGAGCTCGATGGCGAGCGCGATCGGTCGACCTCGCCAGATCTTCCGCTCACCGCAGCCGATCACAGCAGGCAGAATTCCAACACACAGATTCCTACCTCCGCAACGTCTTTCGAACCGGCTGTCTCGGAAACAATCAAGATGGAAACTCCTAAAGCTTCTGCGAAAGTCGAGCCAATGTCTGCGGCAGCGCCCGAGCCAGTACCCGAGCCAGTCTCCGATCCAGTGCCTGAACCGGTATCTGAACAAATGACCGATCAAGCGACCGATCAAGCGACCGATCAAGCAACCGAACAAGTGATCGAACAGACGATTGAACCAGCAATAGAGCAAGCACCGGAGTCTGCTCCTGCACCAACCTCTGCACCTATCCCTGTACCTGAGCCTGAACATGTTGCCGAGCCAGTCTTTGTGCCCGAACCGGCTTCCGTTGCTGAGCCCGCTCCCGTTACAGAGACGGTCACCGTTGCTGAGGCGGTCCCTGTTGATGAGTCCGTCTCTTTCGCTGAGCCTGTTCCTGTCGCTGAGACTGTCGTTGCTGTCGAGCCTGTTGCCGAACCTATCGTCAAGCCTGTGGCTCCTGTCGAACCGGTAGCTGCTGTCGAGCCTGTGGCTGTCGTCGAACCCGTTGCTGCTGTCGAGTCTGTCACGGTTATTGAGCCTATCGCCGAACCTGCTACTGAGGTCGTTGCTGAGGCCATCGCGGAGCCTACGCCCGCGTCTGATCCCACCGCTGAGCCTGTCACCGAGGCCATAGATGCTCCATCCGCGGGCGTACCTTCTGTCCCTCCTTCGGAGAGTGAGCCAGATTTGTTGGGAAGCTTGGAAAGAGAGTTGGATAGGGAGCAATAGTCGGATCCTGCCCCATTTGCTTTCCAGGCAGCAAAGACTTACGTAGACTGACTCGGCGAGGGTTACGTTGAAGCCCAGTTGCATATAATCTTTGGGCAAACTTGACGCCGGGGAGGACTTTGGAACTTGGAAAAGAGCTACATTGGAAGAGAGCTACATCACACGCTGGTCGGCTCACGCCAGGTAACTGTGTACACAACGATATGACCCATAGACCATGTGCAGCCGTCCCTCATAAAGACTGGTTCTCTTGACTTTGGCGAGGTCGGATCAGGGTCTAAAGCCTGGGCCAATGCTAACGGCGATCGTCTGCGTCGGAAAACAAGATTCCCCACACAGCCGTTGCACGACAGACAGGGTTCACGGATGACGTAACGTGGGTACGACGTATGATGTCTTTGACCTCCGCTTCTGGTAGCTCTTGGGCGGAGCTGAATTCTCAATTGATTGTCTTTATTTGACTACTGTACCGCACTCTACTCTGCTCTCACACACATTACATCACCTTTAAAATGGCTGTCGTCGACGATCTCAAGACACAAAGCGCTACGCTACAGTGTGAGTAAACGGCTTTCGCTATAGCGATACTCACTATACTAACATCCACGTTTAGCCAGCCTCGACAGCGTGTCTAAAGTCGCTGGAACCCAGCCAGCTGCGAAGAAACCCATCGCAAAGACCACCACAGCGGCAGCGAAAACCACTCCCGCGAAGAGCGTGACAGGTGCAGCTTCTGGCACAGCAGGTGCTGCTGCGGCACCAGCCAAGCGTGTCCCCCGGAAGCTGAATGCTGCGAACACCTCGACTCCAGCTGCTTCGACACCCGCGAAGAAGCCAGCCGCAACACCCGTAGCATCCAACCCAGCGGTCAAGAAGACAACCCCTACCGGTACGACTTCGAAGCCGGCTGCCACACCTGTCAAGAGGGCACCCGCAACAAAGTCGGCTGTCGGTTCGGCGTCAAAACCGACTACCACACCTGCCAGCACTGTGACGCCGAAAAAGACTGTTACTCCGGCCGCAAAGACTACAACTATACCCGCCAAAACCACAACTACGCCCACCAGCACAGTGTCTAAGACTCCTGTCAAGAAGACCATTGCTCCGGCCTCGAAACCTGCCGGCACCACAAAGCCCGCAGCTACGTCTTTGAAGAGCGCCACGAACACGGCCACTTCTGCAACCAAGGCACCGGCCGTCAGATCTCCCGCGAAGACGGTGAATGTCGATGGTACGTGGGCGACTCCCCTTTCCGTAATACAAGCTCATCCCGCCCCAGGCCAGGTTCCCCAGAAGACCACTGCCGTCCGGCGCGGAGTCAACACTGCAACAGGAACAGTGAACAAGACAGTGGGAACGACGACGGGCGTTGCTAACACCGTGCTCGACTCCACCACTTCGGGCGTGAATGCAGGCGTCAATGGCGTTACTGGTGTCGCTGGCAAGGGCCTTGATAAGCTCCCCGTTGGCGTTGGTGGCCCTGTCAAACACGTTACTGACGGTGTTGGAAAGACGGCAACAGGAGCTGTTGACAATGTGTACTACACTGCTGGCGCGGCCACCAAGGGCGTTCAGGGCACCGTGAGTAAGACCACAGGTGCAATTGGACGCGGAGATGTCAAAGGAACTATTGGAGGGGCCACATCAGGCGTCGGTAAGTATCTACCTGACCCCAAAGCTGACATATAAATGTTGACATGTCTGCTTAGGCAACACTGTTACTGGCGTCACCAAAGGCGCTGGCCAGACTGTCTCTGGCGCCGTCGGCGGCGTAGGAAAGACCGTCGGCGGCCCTGTTGGAGGCGTTCTCTCCAACGTCGGGAACGGTGCCGGCGCGGCTGTATCCAACCTTGGATCGGGATTGGGAGGCTCTGTCTCTAAGCTAGGAAAGGGCGATGTAGTGGGTGGTGTTGGCTCGGCGCTTGGAGGAGTCACTTCAGGCGTCGGAGGCCTGCTGTCTGGAGTTATTGGATACGGAAACAAAACGGAAGAGGCACCAAAGGAGGGACAGTTCTTCTAGTTGGGCTGATACATTCCTGGACTGGCTTGATTGGATGCGTTGTGAAAATTTGGGCTGTAACTACTGAAAACTTTGTAGTATTATTAATCTTGAGCACATGCACAAAAGTTTAAAACATCTGGCGAACTTCATCTATGATATTATTGAGACTCCCTCAGGAGTCTTAGAGCTACAAACAACAACATCGATGAACACTAGCTCTTGCCCCCGTCTTTGCACTCTTAGATCTCCACCGCTTTGCCCAAAAATGTCAACGCCGAGATGATGTATCCATCGATGCCTCGGTCTAATGTTGGTCGGATGACCGGCGCAAAATGAGGACTATGGTTACCCGGCAACTCTTGCAACTTGCCTTCCTTCTCTTTCTGATCATAAAGCTCGGGATCGATACCACCATACAAGAAGAAACAACTCGGCTTCCCAATCGCCGTAGCCAGAATACCAAAGTCCTCACTACCCTGCAAGCGCGCGATGTTGCTCGAGTAGCCATGCCTGCCGACCTCAAAATGCGCCGAGAACGTCTTCTCCAGTGCATTCGTGACGGCAAAGTCATTGAACAGGAACGGGAACGACGTCGTGGGCGTGAGGACCGGCTCGTTGGGGTTCGACGACGCGGCGGCCTCGGCGGCGATGATGGCCTTGATGCTTGCGAGCAGGCGTGTGCGTGTCTCGGGCAGCCCCGAGCGCACATTGAGCTTCAGGTTCGCTTCTTGTGGGATGATGTTCTCGGCGTCGCCGGCGTGCATGGCGGATACTGTCACGACGGCGAAGTCTAGCGGGTCGACTTCGCGCGCTACTATGGTTTGCAGACGCATGATTGTGGCTGCTGCTTGCACGATTGGGTCGACACCTGCGAGGTGTGAGGCTGGGGTTGCGTGGAAGAAGGAGGGGGGGGGGATAGCACTGACCTCGGTGCGGCGTAGAAGCATGAGCCTGTCGTCCTTCGATCTTGAGTCTACGCTTGTAAGCCCACGACCCCCCATACCTACTCTCGTAGCTGCAAACTCACTTGAACGAATTGGCCGCACTAGCCATCAGTCCATGTTTCGTCCCAATCACGCCCGCGCGCTCCGGCACAATATGCGCTCCGACCACAACATCGGGCTCAGGAATCTTCTCATACAGCCCGTCGTCAATCATGCTTTGCGCTCCACTCGCCTTCTCCTCTGCCGGCTGGAACACCAAGATCAGCGTCCCGCTCCACTCGCTTTTCGCGCGCACCAGCGTGTCGGCCGCAGCGAGCAGACTTGTAATGTGTACGTCGTGGCCGCACGCGTGCATGACGGGTTTCTCTGCGCCCTCGGCGTCTGTCATGCGGATGCTCGAGGCGTAGGGGAGGCCCGAGGCTTCTTCGACGGGGAGCGCGTCGATGTCTGCGCGGAGTAGCACGGTTTTTCCGGGCCCGTTTTTGAACATGGCGGCCACGCCGTGGCCGCCGATTGAGGGGTGGATTTCATACGCCGAGAGGGACTCGAGGTGCTTGGCGATCGCGGCTGCTGTGGCTTCTTCTTTGAAGGAAAGTTCGCTGGTTTGGTTTAGGGTGGGTGTATTGGGGTTGTGGGGAGGGCGGCTTACGGGTTGGCGTGGAACCATTTGTCTGTGGTGGAGTTAGCTTGTGTTGGTATTGACACTGCTGCAGTCTATGCAATCGGTGTGGCTTCACTGCAAAGGTGGATTGTCATGATTGATGATATTGAAATGTAATTCGACATCTTACGCATTACAATCTCCTCTCAAACACACCGGAAAGGAAAAAAACATACACAGCTCCTCGTAGGACTTCAGGTCTGGCCGGTGCGTTGTGATAATTTCGCTGATGGAGGGCATCTTGCTTGGTCTTGTGTACTCATGTCTTCACTGGCTTTCCCACCCCCTTAAATAGATATCCAGAGTTCTTATTCGAGCGGATCCATCAGCAATATCGGCACTGGGCGATCCAATCGTCTTCGATTTGCATACCGAAGGCACCTGTCTAATCTGCTGTAGTGGATGCTGGATTGAGGGGTAGTGCGCGATGTCCGTCGGGAAAGCTCCAAAATGACGTCATAGTCAACTATCACTATCATCGATATCTCATGGATATAGGGCTGAGGGTACCGAGGCTTTGCTTTGAAAAGATTGTGCTTGGGAGATCGGAGGACAGTTATTCTTGCTGCGTGATCGAGGAAGCGTAGTGAATATGGGTATACTGAGCCGGTTTCGGAGTACGGTCATTTTGTATGTGGCATTGTGCAAGAGGAAGCTAACCTCCTCCCTCAACAAATGAATGCTGGCGGAACTTGAACTTTGCGGGTACTGTCTTTATTATTATTCACGCGTATACTATGTTGGTATGAAGAAATTATATGTTACATTGAATACTTTTACAACCTAAGATTCATCTACAGAAGATTGTGAAGTGAGCGGCGATGGGGGTAGAGTTGATCGATACACGATATAAGTGAGACTAGCTCTCGTGATTTTGCAATACCATCTGGCAAGGTAATGCAACTTAGCATTACAGCGTCCAGCTATCAACTATTAGCTAGAGTCCTACGGAAGCAAAATGGCGTTCTGCGAGAACACGGTCGATTCTACATACCGGACCTTGCTCAGTTACGCATGTGAGTCTCCCACATGTGCTCAATGAAATCGGCTTCAACAGAATGCCTTATGTTGCAAGAACATAACCAAAAGAATTGGTTCTCTCCATGGGTCTGTATATAATCCTGCACATGTCTCTCTCGGAAGTGCTTGCTAAACCAAATGAGCCTGGTCCATCGTCCATTACAGCGGGGTATAGGGCAGTGCCGTTTTGGATGAGTGTCGGTGGTTCGTTGATCAGGATCGTCTAGTCCGTATGTGATGCATATAGATGTTTCTACAAATAACAGTGAGCGTTGTAAATGACATGAGAAGGGGATACGCACCTAGGGTTTGGATACGCTGTCTGAGCTGATGAAGCGGCACATCGCGCAATTCCCTGATTTGATCAAGGATATTCTGCACTGCCATTACAATGGCTTGGTCTGATTCGTGTGTGGGATGATTCATAGATGACGAAGGGCTGGTATATATATAGACAAGAGACTGAATGGTAGGCGGAAGAGAAAGACAGAGAGTTGCGATCAAAGGAATGAATGCAGACAGGTCTGTACAAGCGAATTATGATAGGCATGGATTGAATAGCGGAGCGAGGGAAGGGGACAGGCGCTTTTTTATACCCGTCACTCCTCGATACTATTCCATCTCCAGCTTGCATTAGATGGTTCAACGTTGCTCAATGTTTACACGTGTGGTACTCGGCTCAAACGGACGCTTCCAAGGTATCATCGGAGCACGACAGTCATCAGGGTTCGCGCAGCAAAGACCCAACAGCGTGATTCTATGTAAGACGATGGAAAAAAAGCAAATCCCTAAGTATGTTCGTTTCTCGAATCCACAACACGATAATCATTGTGTGACCGAGAGTTGATTCCCACAAAGACTAGTGGCTGAACCGCACTCAGGCTACCTGTTGTAATTTGAAATTACAGTTTTATGAAGGCCCAGAATCCTGCAGGGTTGTAAAGGTCCGTCAATGGGTACCACGAGACTGGTTCTACAAGATCTGGTTCCGTCCGATCTGATTCTGCAAGACGTAGTCCCATGTCTGTGGGCTGGCGGATTGCGTGCCGGTCCGCATATGGCAGGCCGACCTGCATTAAGATCCGCTGAGAAACAAGGATCCATCTGCCCGAAAGTGATGGCCTGCTGATCCGACATGGGAAATTCTGCATTCCGAGTCTAAGTGGGATGCGTTAGCATCCAGACTATGAAAGGTCCCTGCTACTTGTAGCCATACAACATGATGTTCATGTTCGAAAATTTCATGCTAGTCATGAGGATTGGAATTCAGATTTGAGGCCAAGGTCTCTCTTAACAAAATTCTTGACGTGCAAGAAACGTCAGCAAAGCGCACCCTTCGTAAGGTCGCCTTTCGAAGTAACGCAGCCTCTTAAGGCACCATCGCTATGATTTATCGATTCTATCGGAACACAGCACTGACAGGTAGTATCCCGGCAGTCACGGATGGAGTCGTACAATACCCAGGTCTAGCGGGTGTATCTCGATCTTCCAAAATTCGCCCCATACCCTGCAAGCTGCAAAGCGGATGCAAGAATCCTGGTCAGTAATGGTGTTGAGATGCAGCTGCCGTATGACGACCTGACCAAAGCGCTTTGAGGGCGCCTACTTACGGATGGAGGGTGCAGGAGCTGCGCCAGGATTGTCACGTGCCACACACTGGATACGCTATTATTAATGCATGGTTACGCGATGGCTTGACTGACAGCCGAAAATGAGGCCTCAACGATCTCTGGATCCAATAGGACTGCGAGATAATGCTGGTCGAGGATTTCGACAGGTAAGCCAACGTATACGTAGCACAAACCACGTGTTGCCAGTTCTCCAGGGGCAGACGTTAATCGGCGCTTGGTAAAACTCCAGGTAATGTCACGCTAGCTATTAACAGATATAGGATACAGAGGAATACCACTTGGCACGTGGACACAAGAATCTGTGCATGCGTTGTTGACACTTGCACCACGAGGGGATCGGTGATAAGCTGATTGATTTATTAGCTAAGGAAAGACTTGCCCCGGCGTAAGATCTATATATTTTAGGCTTAGGGGGCTGGTAAGGTGGCTGGAAAGCTTGCACTGAAACCAAGTTCTACATGCGTGTGTGCGCCGACACACAATGATGGCCATAGCGTACAACTATACCACACAATGGTGATTTTGTCAAGGATTCCACCGTATCTCTGTCACGAACCCCAGTAAATGCCGTTCGTTCAAGGTAAGGCATGTGGTCGATTCAAATAGGTAGGCACGCGGGCGTAGAGAAAGCCCATACACCAAAGCACACAGATACCAGTGAACACCGAAAACTCACTTGCTCACCTGAAACAAAGCAGCACCAGAATCTAACAAAACTGCAAAAAATCACACTTAGTTATATAGTAGAGGAAGCTCTGTGCTTCTAAATGATTAGATGTTCTATTACTCCTGTAATTCTCAGAGAATGCTGTATAGAAGAAGGATAAATATTGAGTGTGCGGGCTTTTTCGGCGCATGTGTAGTAGATTCAAGCAACAAAGAACTTCATTTTGATGCTCGGCTACTCAGCCATTCCATGTAGCTACCCGAGTGATCTTCAAACCCGTCTGCTCCCAGTGCTTTTAGAACTTCCGACCTCCACCATGTTGGATTGTCAGTAGCCAGAGTAGATAGGTCCATTCCTGAAGACACTCGGAATTTGGTCCGTATCCAACCTTTCGGGAGGAACCCTGCTATCTCGAAATCTATAATTGCTAACTTTCCGTTTCTTGGAACATCCTCCACAATGATATTCGTAGGACCTAGGTCGGCATGGAAGAAGACAAAGCTCGAACAGTCCATCCCTATCTCTTCACATACAGCTTGAATGGAACTGAAATCGTCAGTCCCACAAGATTGAAGGTAGTATTCGGGCACATCTTGACCATCAACGCCGCCTAGTTGATCTCTCTTCCAATGCGCCATCTCCTTGCAAATATTCACTATGGCGTTTACATAGTGGTATCGCCATGATTCATTTAAGCTTGGCCAGGCTTGATCGAGAGTTCGACCTGGAAGTCTTCCGAGGAACAGATACGAACGATCCCCGTCTATGGTATAGTTGAGCACAGTAGGTACATCGAAGCTAGGTCGTTGGTTTCGCACGTAGTCCAAGGTCGTTGATTCTGGCGTCGTTCCTTCTTCAATGTATCTAACCTTGCACAGTGCACTGGATCCTACAGCCCAAACGGCATATGCATCACCGGCTTCGTGAACCAGCTTTATATTGGGACTATCTGACTGCACAGTTGCAGGATAAGGTTTTGTTGCTTTCGTGATGGTGTAGCTCGAGTTTTCGCCTTCGTCGGTCCACGTAGCCGTAGGTGAGCAGCCTGCTAATCGATAGAGTAGAAGGCTGCCGATGAGCCAGGTTTCTGAGTCGATCTGTTTTAGAGTATTGTTGATATGAGCCGCCCCCCACTTGCTGACAACTACCATTGTGCGGTGGAGAAATCTAACGGGTCGTGCAGACAATAGAGGGAGATGTAGCGGGCTTGGAAGAAGGCGAGAAGCGCGTGGAGAGGGCGCCAATATGGTCTACAACAAGTCGCGCCTTACCGACAGGCTCGTCAGACGTATCGAGGAGTCGCAGGTAGCGTGGGTAGAGCGAACGCGTTGTTGGAGATGCCCGACGATTTGTGCAGCTATCTGAGCTACGTGTTTGCGTGATCAAAGGACGGCTGCCTCTGCTGCCTGTGATCCAGTGCCAAGAGCATTGTGTAATGTAGGTGTTATTGGCTTACTTATCGTCAATGCAGGCGCCAGGAGCCGTTGAAAGTTATGCGTGATCCAGTCCAGTGTTGAACAGATCTACGCTGCGGCCAACTACAGGATATTGTGATAGAATGACGTGTTTATAACAGCTGAGCAAGATCCTCCTGTTTAATAAGCCGTGAAGAACACCGTAGGGCCGGTAGTCTTTCACTCTAAGACGCGGGGCTTTATTTCTAAGAAGCTCTTTATATCGCTGCTGCACGCAAATTCCAAAGGTGAAGTTGTCACGTAGATTCAATTGAAACTCAAAGTACCCGTGGTTTCGCTTCGTTGTGTCTCGCTTCGCAGTAAGTAGGTGACGTTACTCGGGTGGCAGCGGCTGAGACGGGTCTAAACTCATGTTGGTCTAGCCTCATCAATATCCTTATTGTGAACGAACCTTGCGTTATCTATATTTCCTACCTCACCAAGTCTGCACAGTCACATCAAGTGTGGCCAGATAAACAACCAAAGACGTTTGAGGCCGACGATAGGAGCATGGCCCGATGCTTTTAGTACAGTCGCTGACTAAGAGTCCCGTTTCCCGCCACTTCTGTGCCCTTCCTTCGATTATCTTTCCTACGTCGAGTCACACCCTTCCCAAGACTTCTTCCTTCTCCTTTCATCCACGCTTTCACTCGATAGCAACGAATATGGCTGTCTCAGGACCGATCCCCAGCATTGTAGGCGCTCTTTCGTGCCAAAAAGATTCTTATCTCCGCAGCCTGGAGACCGAAGTAGTATCCTGTGAAGAATACGTACCGCCTAAATCTGCCCAGCAATCTGGAAAATCGAAGACGAAAAAATCCACAGACCCAGGGAAAATTGTGGATGCGACAGGCTCCAAAACATGGCTCATCGAATTCGCCGACTCTGTTCTGTTCCCTGAAGGTGGTGGCCAACATACCGACCATGGAACTATCACGTCTTTGAGCAAAGAATCGGACGAAAACATCTCGATTACAAGCATCCAGCGCCACGGTCTCCGCTGCATGCACTTCTCGCCCACACCGCTTGACCCAGGGACGCAGGTTCGCCAAAATGTTGACTTTACACGTCGATGGGACCTCATGCAGCAGCATACCGGCCAGCACCTGCTCTCCGCTGTCATGGACGGTATGGACCTACCGACTTTGGGCTGGAGCATGGGCCAGCCTGGAGAAATGAACTACGTCGAGCTTCCCCGCAAGCCAACCGACGACGAGATGAAGACGATCCAAGAGCAGTGCAACGTGCTAATCCGCGACAACCTTCCCATTTCGGTAGAAACACCAGAAGGAAAGGGATCATCCAGCCTACCCGAAGATTACGACAAGGAGAAGGGAGTCGTCCGGTTCATCAAGATAGGCGACCTAGACTACAACGCATGCTGCGGCACGCACCTGAAGCAGACCTCGCACATCTCCCTCATCCTCCTGCACCACACCCAGACCGTCCGCGGCACAAACTGCCGCCTCTATTTCACAGCCGGCGACCGCGCCACGGCGCTCGCAACCTCGTCCATCACCAGCCTGCGCAGCATCGCCGTCGCGCTGTCCTCGAGCGCCGTGCCTGCAGATGTTGTAGCAAATGTCGCCCGGCTGAGCGAGCAACTCGCGGATTCACGTAGAAAGTCCAACAAGATGCTTGCTGAGATAGCAAGGTTTGAGGGCGCGCGGATCCAGACTGCGCTGAAAGAGCGCAAGATTGCGTTCTCATACCGCGCTACGGATGGGCTGGACTTTATCAACTCGGTCGTCTTCGAATTTAAGGAGCAGCTCAAGGAGAGTGGGGGCGTGGTGGTTTTGTGCTCTGGCGAAGTCAAGACCGCAGGCTCGATTGTTATTGTTGGGTCGCCTGAGGCGGTGGGGGGTATGGCTGCGAAGGTGAAGGATGTGGTGGGGTCAGTTAAGGGTGGTGGTAAGGGAGAGAAGTGGCAGGGCAAGGTTGCTGAATGGCAGAGAGGTGAAGTTGAGAAGTTGAGGGAGGTGGTAGAGGGTTAATCGTTTGATATTCATGTGAGTCATTCGAGCTTTGTATACGGATCCGGTTGAGAGACTCCTGCTGAATAGAATGGCGTACCGTACACAAGAGAACTACCTCTTGCCGCCCAGGGACCGTTCCCTCAAACACTGTACACCTTGACCGAGTTGATCAACCAGTAGCTCTGTCCACACGTTAGCAGCCATCTCATCCAATACAATTACAGTCAACTTACGTCTCTGAAGTTCTGCGGCTGCGTAGCCACGTATGCATTGCAACTGGGGTTGCTCCTCGCACATTCCGTCTGGCCCCACACGCCACCCGCCCAGTCACCACAGAAGGTGATGTCAAATGTGAGCTTCAAGTCCTTGAACTTCCCTGCAAAATCGCACCCGGCGAAGTTCGCAATCGGTGGGCCCCAGCTCTTGGGATCAGGGTTACCGTTGCGGATGTTATTCGGAACGTCGCGCGCAGCAAAGTACCACACCTTGATGCCCGAGTTGGTCCACAGCGCAGCATAGACACCGCCGCCGTTGGCATTGAAGGGTGTGCCGTACGAGGTTGCGGACTTGGCTTTTACGGCGCACCCGTTGTAGCCGCCGCCAGCACCGCAGTCGTTCTCGGGCATCCGATCTCCTGTCTGGCCGCCGTCGCCAACCCCAGGCGTGCAGCCTGGAGACGTGTGGAGGGTTACTTGGTTGTACGTGCTCGTGTGGACGCCTTCGTAGATGTCAATTTCGCCTTGGTTCGGCCAGTTGTTGCCGAACATCCAGCTGCGTTCTTGTCAGTTGCCTGCGTGGTTGAGGGGTGAGTGGGAGGACGCACAAGGCGGGCCAGGAGCCACAGGCGCTGCCGGGCACGTGGTGGAAGTCGGCAATGACGAGTGCTTGATTGTAGGTTTTCTTGCTTTCGATGCGGACGCTCTTGCGGCCGGGGCCGTCGGGTTTTAGTACCGTGGTCGAGTCAACACCCATGTAGACTTGGTTTCCTTGCATGCGGAGGAGGTTGAGTTGTTGGGCTTGTTGGGCATCGACGTATGTCACGAAGCCATCTGCGATCATGTCAGGTGGGTGGGTATATAAGGGGGTCCGGACATACGTGTGGGATCAGCCATCTATTGAAAGTTAGTAAGAGAACAGCGCTTGAGAGAGACAACTTACAGCCTTCACGTCAAATTTGTTCAGCCAGTTGGTACTATCATAAGTATCGATCAAGGCATAAGCTGATGGGCTGAAGGTATCCTGGAAAGGATAATTGCCATTCGGCGACCAGTCGGATCCAGCAATGACATGTTGGGAGGATGCAACATTCCCTCCAGCTGGACTCGCAGTGGCATATAGCCAAAGCAGTGGGAGGTAGGTGACGAATGCTGGCAGAGACATGGTTGTTGAGCGCTAAAGGGGTGCGAAGGATATCTTCGCAGATAGCAATATGAGGTGAGTTCGACCTGAGCTTCTTATATGCGAATGCATATGCCATGTGCATATCGCATCCCAGGCATAACGAGAACGGTGCCTGCTATGCATCTGGAAGGAGGCTTTAAGCCCAGCCAAATGGCTTAGGTGGTTTCACTTCTAGAAGAGCAAGATACTACATACCATTGGACAAAGCGAGCAAGACCAACGGGCAAGTCTTACGCCGTTGTAACGTTCCCAGGGATTGGATGAGATTAGACGCAACGTGCCACGGATCTTTGCGACAGACAAGCCTCGCGCAACCATCGCAGAACTCTGACGCAACGACGTGCGTGTGCCTCATGACGGACTCAAAGATTTCTCGGCCCCGTGTGAGCATAAGCGCCGTTTGGGTTGTGGGAGATGACGAATAGTCAGGGGTCGTTCGGCAGGCTGGTTCCTAGTGACGTGAGTGGTAGGAAGCCACTCGCCATTCATCAAATTAAGATGTTTGTTACCGTGAACACTTTCGCGCGGGGCGAGTAGGACGGACACGTTCTGAGTGACCTGTAAGTCTTGAGACTAGGATACACTTGCTTAAGTTTGGCTCCTCTAAAGAGTCATCTTCTTTTTGTAGGCCTTGTTTGTATGTTGAGAACTTGAGTTGAGAGCAAAAGAAGACATGGAGAAAGGAAGTGTAGCGAAAGAGGCATTCCCAGTGAAGCATACAGAATCTTCCACAGACGTTGGTAAAGAGGTAAGACGAAAGGAGTCGGTGTGGCTTTACATCTGCTTCACCTGCGGTCAAAGACCAACGTCCAACGATCCAGGATGGACAGATGCATGGATCTACCCCAGCGCAAGGTCTGCCGACCTCATCTAGTCGCTCACCCAGCGCATCTGACTCTTCTCCACGCCGAGCAGACCAGCTCAGACATCTACCTTCTTAATGCTCGGCACTTGGTGGATGTAGTCCCGATTAGGACAGACCCGTTGCACGCGGGGCGTTCGCGTGGCTAACTACCGGAAAAGCATATTGCGCCCAGCCTGGTCACACCGCGAGATCTGACAGTACAAGCGAAGTTGCGTGTTGCGCGCATGTAGGAAATCTTCTTGTGTCAACCGCCCCAACAGCTGCAAGTGCCGTGAAGATGGTATCTATCCAAGACAGGTCGAGAAGCATGCGCGAGGCTGCGATCAGCAAATTATGTGTACCCGTTTCTGAACGAGGCGCAAAGAACCATGGCTCGATCCAGTGAGACAGAATCGTCCTTTCCAGGTGCGATGTTGCACTGTGTAAGAAGAGAAAAAGCGTCCTTCATATTGCTTTTTGCGGGAAAGCAGATCAGGCTGGATCTGATGCAGTTTGACCTGGCTAGTCTGGGCGTTACACAGTAGTGACGATGTAGTTCAGCCGCAATGTTTGGTTGTACCGATTCTTGTTAGTTAGCTCGGCGGTTGTCTTCGTTGTCGTGACACCAGGATCTGTTTCTTCTCGAACTACGTTCGCGTCGTGTTCATGGTGGCTCTCGATGGCCCTTGGCGAGTAGGCGAGTGCTGGGTCTGGCCTCGCGATCTTGGGTGGTCTACTGGTGAGTAGAGGTTGTTGGGTGCAGGCAAATATTAGCCAGGCATAGTAACGGATTATCTGGATGCCTTTAGCAGACCTAAGAATCAAGGGCCATTCTCAGTCCGGCAATCACCAGTATGAAGGGAGACTATGACTACGACACTTCTGGATAGCGGATAGTTATATACCAATATACCAACACTCTTATCAAACAAATCTTACCCCAAACCTTACTTACAACCCCAGCCACCTCCACCAAGCACGCGATCCTCCCCTCCATCAAGGTCCCCATCCTCAACCAGCATCACACCACCGCACCAATTGCCCCATCAAGCCCGGGGCAAACAGACTGCCATGATACGATCACCACAATGAGGCTCGCACTCGCAAGCACCGGCCGAACCAAGTGGAGAGCAGAGAGTGGAGCAAAAAAGAACGGGCCAAAGGCTCCTTCCTAAAGCGGCGCTAGCGCGCCGGCACCGGATGAATGCTTGAACGAGCTTCAGCAGCAGCACCGCAAAGCTCGAACCCGTACTGTCCGGCCAGCCTTTCTTCCACAAAGTGGTTTAAACCCCAGACAGACTACACGGGGTCGTTGCGGTGATGGTGGACAGCCCCATACATCTCCCCCTCCCCATCTCACTCCCCGCGCGCACATGGCACCGATTCCACGACTCCCCGACACGCAGCGCACGCGCAAGTGTTCGTTCATCAACGCACGACCGGTGAGGGCCCAAGCACGATCTCCCATCCGTGCTCCCAGGCAGCTGCCTCATTCGGAAACGTGGGTATCATGACTTCTGCCCGCGCTGCCGCGCGCAGAGCGCGAGATACGGAGATGCTGGGTTTGCTATTCGCTGTGGACCTCGGCGGCCCTTGTTCGTGCGTCGTCCGCCCGCCCGCCTGCCCGCTTGCCGGTACGGCAGGGCCTATCTACAAGGTACAGCTATGTTTGAGTTTGCGTGGGTGCGAGCAGGTTTGCGTGCTGGGTGGATGGCTAGTAGCAGGGACGGGAGGAAGGAGCGTGGTTCTGTGCGTCGTTGCGTGGGCCCGGAAGTATAAAGTAGAGGCAGTGACCGCGCGGGTCGTTTGCTCGTGCGTGCCTGTGTGTATCTCCGTCGAGACGTCAATTGCTGTGCCATTTTTAACTGCCATGGCTCGATTCCTGAGTACCGTTGCGGGCCTGTCCCTCGCGTCCGTCGCCTTGTCCACGCCGCTCCAGGGCCAGCTCTACGCCCGCCAGAATGCATCGAGTCCCTGTGCGCAGGTGAGCGCCTCGGTGGCCACGCAGGCGGCCGCTGCTACGCCTACTGTCGCTGCCCAGCTGGCCTACGAGTGCATTACTTCGGTGCCGTTCAACCAGAGTGCGGCGCTCAGCTTGGTCGACGGCGTGGTGCCCTACTTCAAGTGGCAGAGTAACACGGCTTTCCTCAAGGACCCGCCGCAGGAGTACGCCGAGAAGGTCCAGCCTGCCGTGGATATCTGGGGCGAGCTGGAGAAGATCAGGGCAAAGGTTACTAGCGGAGCCTACGAGAATGAGTTCCAGGTACGCACCCATTGACTTTTGGTTCATCTCTCAAACGCAAAACTAATTGGTCCCCAGTTTGGATTTGAACTCTACCTGCTTCTGCAGAGCACCCACGATGGCCACTTTGTCTACGTCCCGGACGTCGTCGGCACCATCTTCAACTTCGCTCGGCCCGTCCCCCTGGTTTCGGTCTCTGCAGATGGCAAGGAGCTGCCCAAGGCCCATGTTTACGCCGACGTTCTCGCCGAATCATTCGGAAATGCCTCCTTCACCGCTTCGCCCATCAGCAAGATCGACGGCGAGGATGCCCAGGACTTCTTGGAGAAATGGGCACAGTACGGCTCTCTGCAAGATCGCGATGCGCTGTACAACAACGTCTTCTACGAGCTTGCTACCGTCTCCCTCGGCCCTTCGGGATCCGGTATTGGTACCTTTGCTGGAAGTGGAAGGGGACGATGGGTCAGTACCGGCTTCAAAATATCATTCGATGAGTCTGTGACTGACTAAATTATCAGATCTACCCGGGTGCTACCACCGAGCTGACTTTTGAGAACGGGACTACCAGGACCTACGACAACTATGCGAAGGTGCTGATTCCCTTTGATGGCATCACAGATGGCGAGTCTCTGTACAAGCTCTGGTTCACAGGAAACCAGCCTACCTCCACCGAGAAGTCTGCTTCGTCAAACTCGACGGTACCTACGACGTCCGCAACACCCACTGCTACCTCGATCCCTGCGCCCGGATACCCACCCCCAGTTGTGCGTGAGGAGCACAACCTCATCGGAGGCTACTTCCTCGAGGACGAGTACGCCGACGTCGCGGTCCTGTCCGTGCCATCATTCGTCGGTATCGACGCGCAGGAAGAGTTCCAAGAGACAGCCGCCAAGTTCCTTGCCGCTGCCAAATCTGCAGGCAAGAAGAAGCTGGTTATTGACGTCTCGGCCAACGGCGGTGGTACAATTCTGCTCGGATACGACCTCTACAAGCTCCTGTTCCCCAAGGAGATCGACCATGCGGCTTCTGATCGCTTCCGTGCATTCGAGAGCACCGACATCATCGGACAGCAGTTCTCCAAGGTGGCTGAGGGCTTGCCGCGCAGGCTTGTAAACGAGACCGAGAACGCAACTCTGTACGAGCTCACCGACACAGTCGTCTCTTCCGTCTTCAACTACCAGTCGGACATCTCCGAGAACTTGACCAGCTTTGTTAGCTGGGAAGACAAGTATGGCCCGATTGTCGAGCAGAAGGGCGACAACTTCACCGACCTTTTCCGCTGGAACCTGTCGGATACTCTGATCACCTTGAACTCTGGCGGCGTCTACGTTCACGGCTACGGCCCACTGAGCAACTACACGGAGCAGCCATTCGCTGCCGAGGACATTGTCGTCGTAACTGACGGCTACTGCGCTTCGACCTGCACCATCTTCTCCGAGTTGATGCGCCAGCGCGCTGGTGTGAAGTACATTTCTCTTGGTGGCCGACCTCGCGAAGGCATCACACAGGCTGTTGGTGGTGTCAAGGGTACAAACAACTTCCCTTGGACCTACATCCAGGCACTCGCACAGTTTGCGGTGCAAAACACATCATCTACGCCTGAGGAGGCAGCGCAGCTCAACACGACCGAGCTCGGAGAATACTGGAGCAACGTCGTCTTCGACCGTCTGGCCATCGGCAGCTCGGTCAACGTCAACTTCCGCGACGGCATCCGCGACGGCGACGAGACACAGACCCCTCTCCAGTTTGTGTACGAGCCTGCCGACTGCCGTATCCTGTACACCAAGGCCATGACGATCGATGCCACTGCCATCTGGAAGGCAGCAGCTGACTCGACCTGGGGCGGCAAGAGTCACTGCGTTGCCGGCGACCTCGGCGGCTACAGCACCAACACGCTGGCCAAGAGGGAGCTGACTGTCCAGGACAGGGTGCTGAGCAGGCGCATGCACCAGTGGAGGCGGGACATGAGGGAAACGGACTACCCCCTTGACGTCTTCACCAATCTGCGCAAATCTAAGCTTCACGGTGACGGCATCATGTGGCCGTAGAGTACACGTAGTTGTCTCGATACGGGGGATGCTGCCTGACTGATGGACTGGACGAGTAGATGAACATAATGACTTTACTTACCGCATCGTTTTTGTGCTCAACCGCTCTGCCGCTCGTGATCGTGAAGCGTTCCCGGGTGCAATTTAGCAGGAGGCATCGGCCATATGTATATGCATCGATGTACGTACCATACCCCGATCCAACTAAAAGCGGATATGCGGCCAGGTGGAGCATACGGTGTAGGAGATCTGCATAGCGATTGCCGACTTAGTGTGGCATAGGGAAAAGGGTACCGCAATGCGCGAAGAAAAAAAGTACACCGGATAGCTTTCCCGCGTCATAGAACATCTGTGGCGTTCCAGGCCCGCCGTCACCAGGGCCAGCGCTTTCAAGCCTGTTGCTTGCGAGTGGATAGATTTTATGCCGACAGACAGGAATAGACCGTGCGGGCCGTTGAAACGCCAGTCGCAACACGGCTTGTGGCTGATCTGCTGCGTATCTTCGATTCCGCGGGCAGGAGAGAGAAGGCTAATATGATACCGTGACAAGAGGGCGGAGGCACGGAGCAGGATGGCTAAAGGGGCAGGAGGTGGGTTGGGAGCTAGTTGTTTGTCAGTGGGCAGGCAGTAGTAGGTAGGTAGTAGAGGCGAGTAGACAGGGGAAAAAAGAAAAGGAAAAAATTCACCCCCTCGTCTTGCAATCTCCGGGCGTGTGAATATCGAAGAGGTATCGTGATGTTGTCGCCAGTGGGCGCGCAGGGCTGTCGCCCCCCACCTCTCCACACTAACAAGCACAGACACACGAGCTCCCGCGATGCAAACCACAGCCACGGAAATCGTAGCAACAGCGACAACAACAACAACAACAACAGAGGACCCCGCGGGCATCAAGCCACAGTCGGTCCACCTGCACATGTTCAGGGCGCCGGGGTGAGTTGCGGCGGCAGTGCGGGTGGAGCCACGGCAGCACCACGTTTGAGACAGCGACGTAGGCGGGAGATCTCCGATGAAATTTCGTCATCGTCGATGGGTGACAGGTTTGTCCGGGCGCTAGGCTGCACGCGCGGGCGGTTCGACAACGGAGCCGGGGGAGAAGGGACCATGTGGTGTTGGTTGGCAGCCGGGATGGGGCTGCTGGTTGGCGCTAGAGGGTGGTTTTTTTTCTTACTCTTGGGGTGTTGAGTAATCAGTAGACCCGAGAACAAGGAAGATTGAGATTGCTGTTGCGGGGTGGTGGAAGCGAAGTGGGGTGGGTTTCGCGGCCTGTCGCGCGTGCTGTGAGGGAGAGGCGACGAGGATCATGAATCGGTGATGAAGTGAGACGGCTGTGTGGGTTGCTGCAGCGAGTGGTCGTAAGCACTCATCAATCTGAGATGTGTGTATCGCATGCCGCCGCCCTGCAGGGAAGGAATAGGCGCAGGCGCAGGCACAGGCATGCAGAAGCAGTCGACATGAGGTGCCTTATTTCCGACCTGCCTCTCCGCTGGAGGGACTGAGTGGTTGTGACTGACCGGCGCCCAAGGCAAGCCAAGGCCTGTAGGCTCGTGTACATGTTGTATGCATTCCGATGGAGGTGTAGCCCATCAGCGATGGCCGGCGTCTCTGCGGAGCGCGTCGTGGCTCCGGGCGTGGGTGGCTACGGGAGGACAAGATGGCTTTGGATCTCAGGAAAAGGGTAGCATCGAACGCCAAACACCCGCAAGCCCTGCAGCGCCGTTGATCCCAGCGAGCCCCGTGTCGCCGGCTTGCAGGAGATCATCCGCTGGGGCGGCCCTTTGGGCAGCCTAGCGGGCCTAGCGGGGGCGAATCGAATCGCCCATCGACATGGCCATCGCTCTTTGCCATCGGGATTTCCGAAAAGTCCATTGTTACTAAGCTGCTCCCCAGGCATCCCCCGCGGAACGGGCGACGGCGACGCCATCAGGTGTACACCAGGCTGCCTGCTCAAATTACGACGAGCATACGTAAGGTAGTGAGACACGGGTCACTCCGCATCTCATGTAGATCAGATGCTATCGGTCCGTGGAGCCTTTGGGTTTACAGTAGGTACCTTGTCTGGACACGATGGTAGGTACCGAAGGCCGAAGATCAGGGTGAGGGGACGACAATGGGCGACAGAGCGCCAACTCTGTGCCATGGAGTGGATCCCGTTGCTCAATATAGGCAGCCACGCTTCCCTCACGGGGGATGGACACGAATGTGTGGCTGGGCCTTTGGCGCATTAGGGTTCAGGCAAGCGGGGGCCAAGCCACCAGGCCCGAGGAATGTCGGGCTGCACCACGCTGAGTCAAGGGGCTTTGGCACAGGATTTGCTAAGCCCGTGTGACTCTTGCAAAGATGGCTGAAGAGGGTGCTTGCCAGACAGGGCTAGTTACAGAGTTGACATGAGGGAGCAGCATCAGTGTACTGAAGGTATAACGGATGTATTATAATAGCATCTACTTGAGGCCGTAACAGGGTATCATGTTTGCAGACGACTAGTCCGACTATATATCTGCTCGTATTATGGGAACAAAAGCCAGCCTCCGTCCCTTCTCTAAGCGTCTTCCTCGTCTGCCACCGCGTCGGCAACTGCTGCATCGTAGCGATCATTTCGCTCGGCGGCTTCTTTGTTGCCCGAGTCCTTTGGTTGGACTATCGTCGTCCCAAGACTGCGTCTGGGGTGCTTGCTCGCACCCGTTCAGTGAAGCAAATAAGTGGCTAACACACTGGTCGATGGGTCGGGACATTGCGCATGGTGGTGGTGGTGGTGGTGGTGGTGGTGGTGGTTCCTTGTTGGGGTGGTGTGCTGAAGGTGCAAAGACTTCAGTGCATATTGGCGTGTTGCTCAGCCGGTGCTGTAGCCGACCATCCTGGCACAGTGGCTACAGTAGTAAAGGTTGGTTCCGAACTGGAACATGCCCGAGTGGCCGTACTCGCGGCGACAGCGGCAGCAGCAAAGTGCAGAGGGGGGCGCAGGGCTGTTGCTCGACGTCGAGGTGACGCTCGAGTCGGAGTTTGTTGGTGACGAAGAAGCACTGGAGCGCTGCAGGGGCTGGGTAGCTGGGCGGTGGGCAGCCTGTGTTTGCAGCTGCAGCAGGCGCGAGACATCGGTGGTAGGGGTCGCCATTGAATGGTGTCGGAGGGCGAGGAGAGGGTTGTGTGGGTCGGTGGGCGGCGAAGGGTGGCTGTACCAGGGCGTGGCCGAGGGTGTTTCGAACGAGTAGTGCGAGGTCGAGATGGGGAGGGTAAAGTAGTCTGGCGCGTCGAGGTGCAGGTGATGCATTGTGGGATGACGGTGCTACAGGCTCGATTTGAGCGATCTGAAGGGCACGCAGGAGCGGGTCAGGTTGATATATACATGTGGCTGCGATCGAGCATCGGGCGATGAGTGGCACGGGCCATGCAGGCAAGACAGTTTGGATTGGTAGCCCGGCGGGGCGCGCTAAGGGTGAGCCCTCGCTCGCTCGCGCTTCGCCCTCGGGGTGTTTGAGCAAAAGGGCCGCTCCCCGATTGCAGGGAACAAAGGCGATCCATGCCACCAGTCTCTGTAGCCTCTGCAGCCTCTGTAGCTTCCCGTAGCCTCCCCCTCTAGCTCAGCCAGTCCTCGTCTGCTTGCACCCTTCCGCCCTCGCCCTCGCCCGCTGCACCTGGCTACTGACCCAACTTCTCGCAAGCTCTTACAAGTGCCTCGCAAGCCTCGCAGGCTTCGCGTTGCTTACGCCCACAGCCGCCCAAACTCCGCCTTCTCCGGGCGGGGGCGGTGCAATTGCTTTTAGCTACCTACCTACGCGCGGATCCCCCGGCCTCCGCGCCCTCCTCGGCCTTGCCCCGGCTTTCGGCCTCATCTCACCACCCCTCTCTCCCCACCATCAATCACATCAACCCGACCCAACTCGACCCAGCTCGACCAAATCGCCCGGCACCACACAGAAACCGACTGACCTGAACACAGCGTTTGCGGGGCCGCCGCTTGCTGCAGCCGCCGTTTGAACAGACCGCCCCGCCGGCACCCAGGTACCCCAAGGCCTAGAACTGTCCCACTGGCCGCTCGCGACTGCGACACTGTCAATACCCAGATACCTACCTACCTAGTATACGCTTCGCAAACCACAAACGGGCCACTTGAGAAACGCGTCTCCGTCGACCCCGCACTCGCAGCCCGCTTCTCACGCCCTCCAAGAACCAAGACGCTCCCCAGCCTCACCAGTCAAAGTTTCCCGCCACAAAACTCGGACATAACTATCCTGAACCCCGCCTGCACTCGCACTACCCGCCTTCGGCCGCAGCGCCTGGCACAACCCGTCACGTGCGATGCTGCCACACCTGCTGCCTACTCTCTCTTACATCGAGTTGTAATGTGGCGCGCCCAGGCCACATGCACTCAATCTGCTGACAGGGTCGACAAGGCGCCGCGCCGGATCAGTAATTACAGATGCAGTTGAACACTCAGCACAAACAACCACGCTACCACCTACCAAAAGCACGTATGGTTTGTTGCACTTGCAATCTGGACCGTTGCGCCAGCCTCTTTACGCAGCGCCGGCTCGCTGGGTCAACGCTTGCTGAAACACAGTTCCCTGTCGACTTTGTTTTGAGCGCATTGTTTCGAGTGACACGTCTACCTGGCACAGGTCCCTGCTGTCGTACGAGTGAATACGCAAGGAAACACGTCCTCCTTCATACCTCCACTCTCCTGGGCATCTGGTATTCCCTAGCCCTTTCTTTGGCGACTAGTATCGCGATTTCGGTCTCCGGCGTGTTTCATCAGATATTGACCCCGGGTACAGCAATCCTGCCGGCTATATCTGCACAAGGTACTATCCAGCATGAGCCAAGAGTGATTTAGACGTGATTGAATGCAGCCAGAAACCCCTCGGTCTGCGTTTTGGATGCAGCAATGGCATTGGCAAATAGGCATTTCATCTTGGAAATCCTCGGGCCCGGCGCACTTGCTAGGTACCATAGTTTCGATGCTCAAATCCAATTTGGCTGCAGGACCGCAGACGGTGCACCTCCTATTTGCTGTGCACCTCAACAGACTGTTTGGCACAAGACAGAGTTTTACGAGTAGAGTAGCACAATGTCAAGCATTTTGGTACCCATCACATGAGCATGTACGTGAACGCGATGCTCTGAATCGACTAGCGCCCTGAGCGCCTTCCCCCTTCCCCGCGAGTACTGAGCGCGGCCAAGTCAATCTGTCCATGATCATGTGCATGGTGCACGGCGGCTGCATGGCTTCAAAACAGAACGGCAGCCTTGTCCATCTTGTCCACCTTGTCCACCTCACCGTCTCCATCATGTCTCCCTCTTTGTCGCTCCCGAGCTGCCTCCATGTCTGTTTCTCCCTCCATGCGCTGGCGCTTGGCGGCGGAAGCAGCGGATAGTGATTCGTTGTGCGTCCAAGGGTCGCGCCAGGCGCCCAGCGGGCAACGGTGACTGTGGATGACTTTAGCAGGCCCATCCCTTAATTCTCCAGTACGGTGCTGTCCGCTGCCGTCGTCGCGCACAGCCGAACGTTGGCACGTCACTCTTCGCGGGTCCCAAAAGCCGGCCGAGCCCCACCAATCGCGCTTGCCACGAACGACCCCTCCATCACTCTTCGAAAACTCTCACCTGTTTTTTTATATACCGCCGCCACAATGGGAAAACCTGCGAATCTGTACGCCTTCAAGAACGTCGATGAGCTCGCCCCGAGCCTGCGCACCTACATCCTCGATGCGCAAAATGCCGCCCTCGAACGTCATCAGGTCTTTCGCGTCGCTGTCTCGGGCGGATCGCTGCCAAAGACTCTTGCCCAGGCGCTCCTGAAGGAGACCAAGGGCAGCGCAAAGGTCCAGTTCGACAAGTGGGAAATCTTCTACGCCGACGAGCGTGCCGTGCCCCTCGACCACGAAGACAGCAACCACAAGCTGGTGCAGGAGGAGCTCTTGAACAAGATCCCCGCCGAGCTCGGCACCCCCAAGGTGTACCCCATTGACGTCAAGTACCTCGACGACGTACAAGAATTGGCCGACCAGTACGAGAAGACTCTGGTCAGCGTCTTCGCCGCCCGCGACAGCGTCAAGCTGCCGCTCTTCGACCTGCTGCTCCTCGGATGCGGCCCCGACGGTCACACCTGCAGCTTGTTCCCCGGCTCCGATCTCCTGCGTGAGGAAGATGCTTGGGTTCTGTCCATCTCCGACTCTCCCAAGCCCCCACCAAAGCGCATCACCCTCTCCCTCCCCGTCGTACAAGCTGGATTGAAGATTGCTTTCGTTGCAACTGGCGGAGGAAAGAAGGAGATTATGAGGCAAATATTCGACTCGGACGAAGGCCACCAGCTGCCCTGCGGACTTGTCAACCTCAAGGGCGAAGGCCGTGTCAGCTGGTTTGTTGACTACCCTGCCATCGAGGGCGTCGCCTTCCCCGCGCGCCGCGGCAGCATATAAGCGTGCTCTGGATGAACATACCTGTGGTTTCTGTTTGGAGAAGAATGCCCGGTCTTGAGTGCCGTAATGCGAGCCTCTGTTTGTGCTTTCGCGATGGACATCCGATCCCGTCCAAATCTCGAAGTAAGCACAGGGCCACTCGCCCACGTATTAGACGCGAATAGATCATAAATACCTTTTCATCTCGACCCACGTGTGATTCAACCGTTGCCTCCAAGGTACGCCCGTTGTCATGCTCGAGCGCGTGCACGTGCCCAAGTTTGCCAAGAATCAACAAACCCCCAACGCAGCATGACAGTCACCGTCTCAAACTACCCTTACGCCTAGCCTCTACATCGGTGCACGTTATAAAAAGCCGGAGTGGATTGTACCTGACTAAGCACATACTCGATAACAGGTACATCTGGTATCGTGGCGCTGCCTCAATTTGTGCTAACACCTCCTAATCAGCTGCTGAGAGGATGGGCATCAGCGCGGATCCCACAGCGGCCTCGGACCAATCATCGCATACTCCCAACACAATAAAGCCAAAGCGTAGCCTCCTTCCTCAGCCCGGACAGACTCCTTCGAGCGTTCGACCGGGCGCCCCCGCAGAAGCCTCCAGCAAGACTTCCGGAATCAAACCACCAGCTGCAAAAGCATCCGGCCCTGCTACTAGCGCATCTTCGCACCACGTATTCAAGATGCCTGAAGGAAAGATTGGGCGATTGAGGCCGAGGTCCATGTACCAGTCAGGCACCAACCCATCCGAAGCAAGCATCGCCAGCAACGCCACCACCACAACACGCTCGATGCGTCCTCCTAGCATCATCTCTAGATCGTCTGAGTTGCAACAGCAAAATGTAAACCGAGCACAGTCCCTGCGCAGGCCGCCGTCCCAGACAATCCGCCCAGCGGGAAGCGTTTCCCATCTACGAAATCAGTCCACCAGTAACGTGCCAATCACTCAGTCGCAATCGATTCGTCCAGCTGGGAGTATCTCTCATCTACGGAATCCGTCTACCACCACCGGTCCAGCGCTTCGAAGAGATGCACCAGGTTCTAGGAGTGTCTTAGAAAGGCCCAAATCAATGTTCGGGGCGCCTTCTTCCAGTAGTAAATCTGGCAACGCACCTACAGAATCGCGATCAATCGGAACTAGGATCTCCGCTAGACTTGCCGGTCTTGGTCGTTCCTCGAGTCTCAAGTCAAAATCAGAATCGTCGTCTAGCGCCTCAACCTCCAAGATAGCAACCAAGTCTGAAGCGCCCGCTACTTCGCGACTGAAGCCCAAGGAGCCTGCGAAAGAGGAGTCCAAGAAGGGTCTTCGGCCAGCATTTAGTACCCTGCAACAGCACTTTACACCAAAGAAAGCAAACAAAGCACCAACTTCAACATTTCTACATCCAGCTCCAGTATCGACGGCGAATACCCTTCCACCCGAAGTAGTCAGCCTTCAAACAGAACTGCTTCAACTCCAGCTCCTTCACGAGAATGCTGAACATGTAGCTAGGGACTGGGACGTGAGCGCAAAACGAGGTTTACGCCAAAAATTCGAAGAAGTAGCCAGCCTTCATGATATCGCGCTGGAACAGGAACGCGCCAGTCAGGAACAGAAGAACTTGCAAGCGCTACTTGAGTGGAGTGGTAATAGTCCTTCCGCCGGCCTTGTCGAACACATTCAGATTCTTTCCGGGCCCCTGCATGAGCTCCCGTCTTTAGTCGAGCCAGGTGGTCGAGTCTGGCGTCTTGTCGAGACTTTCTCGCGCTGGCTGTCGTGGGTTGAGGAGATCCGGACCACCCGGCAAAATGGGACGGGAGATGAAAGCGACTCACGACCGATATCGGGTCTGGATGACTCGTGGAAAGCAGAAAATGCAGCTCTGACACGAAAACTTGCTTCTTTTGCCCGAGACTTGGAAACCCTAGACCAGCCTACGCCAGGCTCGAGCATCTTTTCCATTGTCGACTCCTGTCAATCGCTCCTCACGGGGCTACTAGAAGAGCTGCACACAATGCAAGCCATTGAAAACGACACAGTAGCAAAGGAAAAGGAATGGGTTGAGAGCCGGCTCGACCGCATCGCCAGTGGTGTCGGGGCTCATTTGATCGACACAGGCTCAGACAACGCAGCGTGGCGGATGTAGTCTCAAGAATGTCCGCTCCTGTAGCCTGACAAAACAGTCCAGCCACTCCGCGACTTCATCCATGCGCCTCTGGCACGGTAACCAACGACCCAACTTAACTGCCGTAACTTATACTTAGAGACCGAAACGGACCTTACCAGGATTTCCTACTCTCCGAAACCCCAGTGGCAGAGTACCCACTGTTTCGCGCTATCGGGTTTCATCCTCGTTGCCTCAAACGTACCTTCGCTGCCTCAAACGTATAGGCACACGTCGTATTGGGACATCGATCGATGCTCATATGCCTGGTGTACAGGCCGGGGATGGGACTAATGCGTTCATGTGGGATTCAGTTCGTGTCTTGGAACGAACAGGGCAATGCTTGCGTCCGAAGCGGAACGATGGGCAACGCGGCGGACCAGTTCCCTGCGCTCAGCGGGTAGTGGTCGGAATTGAAGTGCCCGGCACCGGTTTAGGAGAGAAATATTGTTTACTTTTTGGGGTGTTCTCTGCATCTGACTACTCTCATATGCCGCATGAGAAACTCTGCCCATCAATTCACTGAGACTACCCCCTCTCTCTTGAGCTTTTGTAATATACTCCGTACCAGCCTCGACATAGACAAGTCTTCTGCAAATGACCACGTCGACTCCCCTAATTGTTATTTCGCTTTTAGCTCGAGCGTTCATTTCTTATAGGCAGGTATACATTGTGTACACCAGTCCACCGAGCTCCGTGCTACAAACCACGCAACCGTTGCAGCCACCCTCTCACCAATCCAACCAATCCAGCATCAACCCCCGTAAACCAAACACCCACTCTGCAGTGATTACCCACCCAGCCAACGCAGAACCACCCGTCTAACCCATACACCCACACGCCTACCAAAACCGCTCACAGGCAACACCCCAGCCACAAGGCACCCACGCACCCACGCACGAGCAAAATGGCAGACACAACAAACAGCCACGAAGAAACATGTCGATTCAAGCACCCAGCCAGCCAGCTAGCAAGCCCGCTACAGGTATCTCATCCCCCACCCCCCACCGCTAGAGACGTACGCAGCCCCAGCGGCCTTCTAACCCCGCCGCTCCACATCCGTCCCGTCTCCGTCCTCCTTTCACTCTGAATCTGAATCCGCACACACCCGTCTGTCTGCGCTTGGACGTGAGGCTTGAGGCTTGGGGCTTAAACAGGGCAAGACTACACGCACGCACACGCGCAGAATTAGTACACGTTTCCCCTTTCTTCGTCGCTCTCGTCTGCACCATCTCGACTGCTGGTGGTTTCGTGTTTATGTTTTTAGGGAGGAGTGGGGGAAAGGAACGAATGAAAGGGGACTCACGCTTCCGCACGAGCCGCACGATTTGGAGGAGCCGTCGATGGTGGAGCCGCACTTGGGGCAGGTGGAGTGGGCGTTTGTGATGGGGGTGATTGAGGCGTGCATTTTGGGCGGGTGTTGTTGTTTTTGTTGGTGAGTTTTGGTGGTGGTGGTGGTTGTGGTGGTTGTGCGAGTAAGAGGGGCGCTGACTGGTGGTGGAGGGAGGGGCAAGGTGGGGTTGATATTGGTCGCGGGTCGCGTCGTGTCGTGTCAGCAGGCTAAGGCGTGCACGGTCAGATGATGGGGGCGCGCGCGCGTTATTGGGTGGGGCGCGTAGGCTGGTGGAGGGGTGGGAGGGGTGGTGGTGGGGGTGGCATGTGAGAGGTACGTGGGTGAGAGAGGGTAGAGAGAGGGGAGAGGGCGTTGGTGTTGGGTGGGAAGAGGAGAAGGGATAGATGGAGAAGAAAAGGTATAAAAAGCCCCATGGCTATGCGGCAGATAGGTACGGCGGCGACTACGTTTACTTGATGTGGCAGATGATTTGCCCGTTGATAACTGCAAACCAGCCATCGTCTTTGTTTTCCATCTCGCGGAACGTGGTTGCGATTTCTTCGAGGTCCGCGTCGGTCGCAAAGCCGCTGTCTAGGGCGCGTTGTCTGAAGTCGCTCTTGGTCGTTCGATCAGCCCAGAGACCACACCACTGTGCGCTGCGTTAGTGCATCTACGGATTTATAATACATCAGCGGTGGAGAGTATACCCAGGCGCGCTCCTCGGGCGTGGAGAAGACCCACGCTCCGATGCTGGCCTCGATGTCGCTTCGTGGCATCCCAGCTTGCATGGCCACCGCGTGGAGCCTCTTCCCTATGTTCGGATCGGCCTTGAGCCCTTTCGCGATATCGGTGTACAGCTTCTTCCACTTGTGCATGCCAGGATGCTCAGGGAACCATGACATGGCGCTGTAGTCGCAGTCGCGGACCGCCACGATGCCGCCGGGCTTCGCGAGCCGCTTCATCTCCTTCATCGCGCCGAGCGGGTCCTGCAGATGCTGCAGCACCTGGTGCGCATGCACGACGTCGAAGCCTGCTTCCTCGACGCCGTCCAGCGCCTCCCAGTCGAAGATGTCCCCGACTTCGAATCGCACATTGCTGATACCCTTTTCCTCGGCGTGTTGTCGTGCTTTCGCAATCACGTCTGCCGAGGGGTCGATGGCGTACACGAATCCTTGTGGGACCCGCGAGGCTAGGTCGACTGAGATGGTTCCGGGGCCGCAGCCCACGTCGAGGATCTTTAGGGCTGGGTTCTGAAGGTACGGGAGCAGGTGCGGACACGAGTTCTCGACGGTGCGCCAGCTGTGCGAGCGGAGGACTGAGGCGTGGTGGCCGTGAAGATAGGGGCCGGACATGTTGGGAGTGTTCACTGAAGAGCAACAGTGGGTACAGCGGATAATGGCTTGCTCGATCAGGCAGTTAGCAGGATACTTGTTAGTGAATGTTCAAGGTGGGTAGAAGTGTAGAGTGAGTCCTGATAGCAATACCGAGATCGCACGTCGGCGGAAGCGGGGATATCGGCTTCGGGGGCAACTCCTAACCATGTGCATACGAGAGAGAAAGCGATGATGTCGTAGAGGAGGAGGTCCCCTCTTGAACTCCGAACATCGGCCATTCAGGTGCTCAGCGTACCACACGGACTTTGTCGGGGGTGATGATGACTTCAGGGTCCACGCCAAGACCCCCACCAGCGCTCACGTCTCAGCTCTTCTTCTTGTCATTGTCGTTTTTTGAGTACAATACAAACCGTACACTCATCATGTCAGCTCCTCAGTTCTTGTCCGGCGACCAGGCCGCCATCGACGAGTTCCTGTCCAGGTTCGACGTATGTCAACAGCTTGCTCTACCCTGCCTGTACTGACCCCGCGCTAGGTCTTCTTGTTTGACTGCGATGGTACGCGCCAATGCCTCCAACGCCCTCCGTCATGTCTGCACGTTGCAGACCTCATGCCTTATGCCTCCCAACAGCTTGCTGATTGTGACGAAGAATAGGCGTCCTCTGGTCCGGCGATCACCTCTTCGAGAAGGTCCCCGAAACACTCGAGATGCTGAGGAGCAAAGGTGCGATCTTCCCTGGAAGTGGACTCGATGGGAGTACTAAATCCAGCAGGCAAGCAGCTTGTCTTTGTCACCAACAACAGCACCAAGTCACGCGCGGACTACAAGAAGAAGTTCGACAAGCTCGGGATTCCTGCGGAAGTTGTGAGTTTGCAGATTGCACCAGCGAGCCTCTCAGACTAACCCGGACACAGAACGAGGTCTTCGGATCTTCCTACAGCGCCGCCGTCTACATTGCCCGCATCCTCAAACTGCCCGCCCCGAAGAACAAGGTGTTTGTGCTTGGAGAGTCGGGTGTCGAACAGGAGCTGGAGGCCGAGGGTGTGCCGTTCATTGGCGGCACAGACCCGGCCTTCCGTCGCGACATCGAGCCTGAGGACTTTGAAAACATTGCTAACGGCAGCATGCTCGACCCGGATGTCGGCATTGTCCTCAGTGGCCTTGACTTCCATTCCAACTACCTCAAGACTGCAATCGCTTTCCAGTACCTGCAGCGCGGCGCCAAGTACCTTGCGACCAACATTGACAGCACACTTCCCATGTCAAAGACTCTCTTTCCTGGCGCGGGGTCGTCTGGCGCGGCTCTGGCAAAGGCTATTGGAAGGGAGCCCCTGTCGCTGGGCAAACCCAGCCAGGCAATGATGGATGCTGTTGAGGGCAAGTTCCAGTTCGACCGCAGCAGGACGTGCATGATTGGAGACAGGCTCAACACAGATATTCAGTTTGGTATCGATGGCAAGCTGGGAGGCACACTCGCCGTGTTGACTGGAGTCAGCAAGAAGGAAGACTTTTTGGCTGAGGGAGCACAGACGGTGCCCACGGCTTATGTCAATGCCCTGGGCGACCTGATGGGTTAGATGGATTGCGAAGACATGTTCAAAAAGCTGTATCCAATCCCGATAGAACATAGACGACGATAAACGATGATTAGACTGACTGAACATTATGATGTCTTGCGACCAGGGTTGAGGCGCGTGCATCAAATCAGGTTTAGCGCCAATTTACGCGTTGCGCGCGACGCGCCTGCCACTTTAACACCGACACCCACGCATCGCAACTCAACAGAGCACTCTGCCCCAGATATACACCCCCGCTATCATGATCCGCCACGACTACTCCCGAGTTGATCCCAAGCGACGCGCCAATCTCGACTACAAGAAGAAGCAGTTCGCCAAAGCCGAATTCCAGCAGCAGAATTATGAGCACCGGCTCAACTTCTACGTGCTGCCGCCCACGGCGGAGATCACCCTCGAGGAGTTTGAGCAGTGGGCCATTGACCGCCTGAAGGGTTAGATACACCATGCGCCGGTTGTGGAGCGTGTTCGAGGCTGACGTCGGCATCGTAGTTCTCTCCGAAATCGAGGCATGCAGTTTCCGCAACAAGAGCCCAGAAGAGACCGCCGAGTACATGAAGAGCATACTGGACAAGTACATGCCGCTACGATCAGGCACATCCAAAAGCCAGAATCTACAGGACGAGCGCAAGAAGGACCACTATTCACACTTCATCCTGCGCCTTGCGTTTTCCTCGACCGAAGACCTGCGACGGCGGTTCGCGAGGCTGGAGACGATGCTGTTCAGGCTGCGGTTCAAAGCCGACGACGTCAGGGAACGGCAGGACTTTGTACGCAGTCTTGACCTGCAGTGGGAGGAGGTCAAGGATGATGAGAAGCGAGAGCTCAGGGACGAACTGCTGGCGGCGGCTGGTGTATCGAAAAAGAGTGACGATCAGGAGTGGTTCAAGGTAGACTGGGAGCGAGTCCCAGAACTAGTCGAGCAGCGCCGAGTACTCCTGAAGAGAGGAAAAGCATACGTTCCTCAGAGGGAGCAGATGAGCTTGGTGGTTGCCGAATTCACAAAGAAGTTGGACGAGGCACTAGAGGTATGTCGGATTCGACTTCTTGCCGAAAGGCTGCTAACACGTCCTGAAGTTGACCTCCCGCGCCCTGCCCCGCCTCGACGAAGACGACCGTCTAGCTCCTATTCTTGGACATCTCTCGCAATCGTTCACCGCGCCAGATGCCGCATACTCATCCTCCGACGCCAACATCGACGGCCTCTCGGTCATAACCGCGAACAACATCGATACACTTTCTCAGCACTTCCCGCTCTGCATGCGCAACCTACACACAACACTGCGCGAGAACTCACATCTTAAGCACTACGGTCGTCTGCAATACACTCTCTTCCTGAAGGGAATCGGCCTCAGCCTCGACGAATGTATCATCTTCTGGCGGCGCTCCTTCAAGCTCATGACGGACGAAAAATTCCAAAAAGAATACCGCTACAACATTCGCCACGCCTACGGCGACGTAGGCGGCGACTCGAACCGCCGAGGCCGTGGCTACACGCCCTACTCGTGCCAAAAGATCCTCACCGAGCCCCTCCCAGGCCCCGGTCAAGCGCACGGCTGCCCATACCGCACATTCACACCGGACAACCTCATCTCGGTGCTGCAGCGCGTGGGCGTCAACGACCGCGACGTGCTCAAGACGGTGCGCGACGACGTCGGCAAGCAGCGCTACCACGTCGCATGCAACCGCGTCTTCGAGTGGAGCCACAAGCGCGAAATCAAAAAGGTCAAGGACGACGGCTCTTGGAGCGCTACAGACCTCGATACTATCGTTCATCCCAACACGTACTTTAAGCGTAGTTGGCTGCTCAAGCATCTGGGCGAGGGGAACGCGGGGATGGTCGGCGGGCTGGATCGCATGGAGGAGTGAGATGGGTGCGTGCTTGCGTTCGAGGGGGCACGTACGGACTTGAGTTTGATGTTTGGATTTATGGGGCGGCATGGCTTGGGATAGGATGGATAGGATTTGGTTGGTACTTCACAGGCGTAAGGCGCTTGTGTTGGATGCGTGTAGCATGCGTTGGGATCGCTTCGATCCCCCTTTTCACTTGAGATGGAATGTGTAGATGTTGTATCAAGTCACTCACGGCAGCGAAGTAGACTGTTTACACGTGTACACGAATCATTATACTTTTGATTAACTACTATTAATTCTCATTATGAATCTCGCCATCATTGTCAACTCTAGTTAGCAGTTATACCACCCCACATCTAATGTGGTCAAGGAAGCCATTATGCCTCTCTTCCCATCCAACGAAGTATATGTTGTGCGCAAGAGAGAAGACTGGTCAGGAGAACAATGCAAGTAGAGCCTGGCCAATGTGCCTTCATCCTTCTTGTTTCGAAGTTCGTTGTTGAGCATGACATACCCCTTGAGCAGTCGACGGTCAACATAGCCATCGCGAGTCTTACGCGTCACCAAACCTGACTTTTGCGGGGCGCCATTAATGGCTGCGTATATCGTTCCGTGAACGAGGCCGTTGAGCGCGCCGTCGCTGCGGACGACGCCCAGTCTGATCTTTCCCTTCTCCTTGGCAGTATTTGGGCTCGCGCCGGTTTATGACGGCTTGGTGACTGCCGGCGTCGAAGTTGATCGACTTCGGAGCATCGTTGCAGATGTGGTCGGTCGCTCTGGTCTCGAGAGTGAAGCGCTGTTGGTACTCGCTTCAACATCTTGAAGCCCAGCGTCAGTGTATATATATATAGAGTAATGCCTTCAAGGCTGGTAGGCACATTGCCCATCCCGGGCGGCGTCGGGACGGAAATGAACTTGGAGAGACGCGACATATCGTCTTCTCTTCAGCCCAATGAGGCTTTCGGCGGCGCTGGGTGTGGTATGGTATGGTAGGTAGGGGAGTTAGCGGTGGACCTCGTCGTGCAACTGTTGGATCCGCTTCGCTTTGGTTCCTTGCTCTTGCTTTGGCTCTAGTATATATATCTCTATCAGAACTGCTCCGTCGTGTGTAAAGGGCGTAGGCGGTGAGTATGATCCACTACTACAATAGTGTGCTTGTGGTGAGAGGTTTGCGGATGCGCGGATGCGGTGTGGTGTGGTTAATTGTGTATATAACATTTTCTTCCGCGGTCTCGCTCGTGGTGCGAGTATAAATCGTTGCGGGGATGTCGTTGACCCATAGTGGCTCCGTTCTAGTCAGCTCTCCCAGTCTGCTCTGCTCATCAAGTGTGCTGCTTGCTGGGTGGATCTGCTGTCTTGGTCTTCTTGGTCGTGAGCTCGTTTTTCACACGGCATCTCGGAGTGACTGAAGTGATTGGAGTGGGTGGAGACATCAATGATCTCGAGGTCGTGTGGACCAAGCTGGTGGAGTACGAGGTGGGTTCGGGAACCATAACCCTAAGCCGTGGTGGTTGTAAAGGTAGGTAAGCCTAGATAGAGACGTATCCGGGGACTGCAGAGGAGCATGTCGCTCCTTGCTAGGCCAGATGAAGAATGCACGGCTCTCATGCGAAGTCCTGACGTGCTACTACAACGTGTTGATCGCCGTGTCGTACGGGGGAGACTCTGCGCTAGGGGTAGGTTTCCCTCCAGAGGCTGTGTGGTCGGGGGACATTCGCGCCACACCACCCGTTGAATCAAGGTAGGCTCTTGAAATGAGTTACACTATGACTCGGATGGAATGGTACGGGTTGCCGGAGTGGCAGAGTATCTGGCTTCTCTGATGTAGAGCATCCAAATCCACTACTAGAAAAACGTCAGTATACATCACCGTCACGGTCAGCATGTGAAGAAATTAAACTTACGAACTGTCTCCATTCAGGTCTACCTTCATCTCCAGACTGGCCCAGTAGCCAACAAAGCAGAACACAGACGTGATCGATCCGGGCTCTACGTGCTGCACCTCGTCTTCACATTCTTCGTCATATCGTATATAACTCCGTCATCACATCTTCACCATATATCTCACAAGACCCGGCGTTCCACGCGTTGTGCATGCTGGCATTGAAGCAGCCGAGCGGCATGCGCTTGTTTGTGTGCCACTCATCAAAGTCCCAGACGAAGGTATGCAAGGCGGGTCCGAGGATATCCTGGGGTCACGGTCCGATACCGTTGGCGAAGGTCGACATAAACGTGGCGCCGATACGTGGATTGCGGTTTTTGAACCGCTTGTCGGGGCCCAGAATTGGTTGCTGTTGCGGGTGAAGCTGACTCCCTCGGAAATTGTATGCACGCACGCCTTATCGACTAGAGACAAGTAAACTTTCTCAAAATCCCGTACTCGAGCATGCGTGTACCAGTTTAACATCGTTCGCATCGACTACCCCTTCGCGGGACTATGCACTGAACTGGATGGTCTCGGTGCTCTAGTGTGGCGCATCAGCAGTCCATGCTCTTCCTCGTCTGTTTCATACCCATCGCCTGCCTTAGACCATATCTAAGATGCGCACACCTACGTCTTGCCTGCAATGCTTGATTCGCACTGCAAGATCGAAAGCCAAGGAAGCAACATCATTCCACAGGTGACCAGCTTGATTGACGGCTATAGCCGAAGATTCTGGAGTTGTCATTATTCTCTGTGCGCTGAAGGGCAGATTCTGAGCGAGGCGGCATGGAGGATGTATAGAGCGAGGCGACCTTCTTGGGGTCTATCTGCTCCCCTCTGCCAGAAGCCAGGGTGATGTTCACTGGAAGCCAAGCGGACAGTGAATAGGCGAGCAACACTATAGCGACTGAGATGTTGGTGTTATAGTAGCCAGGGTGTCAGTCTTCTTAGTCTGTGGAGGATGGTGATCATGCGTCCATAGACAGACGAAGACAGTGCCAAGTTCTGGATATTGGAGATTCGTATATACTGTCGCAACGAGCCCCGGGAAAGAGAAAATCATGAGAAATCTTCGGTGGGGCTGTATTGCTGAAACCAGGAACAGAAAGAGTGCACACCAGTCAGAACAGATTAACTGTGTAATCTTGCAGAGGCCTTCAGCAGTCCGGCTGCAGCGTTGGAAAGCGTGAATTTGCATGGTCTTTCGGACACGGAGGAGGTCCGCATCTAGTGCGCCATCTCGTCGGAGCGCGCATGCACGACCGATAGAAAACCGGGGTCGTTGGTGAATGTGAGTGGTACACAGGTTGTGCGTCTGTATATAAGGCAACTATACAAGAAGGAAGCCCAGCAAGATGACGGAGACAAGGGGTTGGTGTTCACGCCACGGCGCGTGGCGGCGGCGATGCAGGGGTCACAGTACACCTTCTTGGACTCGAGGTTGAGCGACTCGTCGTCCGAGTCGCCCTCAACGACGAAAGTCAAAGTATATGAGCCATCGATTAGAAGTGCCGGGTCGATTGATGAGATGATGACGCAGCGTGGGGAGAGGAAGTTCGTAGGCCACCGTCTGATTCAGCTAGCTGGCGTAGGATGGGACCTCAAGTCCGGGGGCGTCGAGGCAATTGTTCTAAGTGTCATGTCGCATGGCAGTGTCGATGCTTCTGAAGCAGCCTTTCCAACCCGTTCTCTCCTTCCAAACCGGCTTCCACCAGGACGGTACCGCAGGAGATCACGCACTCAGCGCTTCCAACCGCCCAGTTTCGTTGTCACGGTCGTGAGCGAGAGAATGAGCATGACGTTGTCGAGAGGTATCAAACGGCTCTCAACTCTCGGGTCATCTCAGAGCCATGGGGCAGTTCTGTCTGCAGGGACTCTGTCTGTTATATATCCAACCACCGAAGATGTTGTACGTGGATATAACTATCGTGTTGGCTGGCTTCGTCGGCATTGAAATGAGGAGAGAACCGTGATCATCCTGCATCTTCTGCACCGGCCTTATACTCGTACTCGACTTGGCAGCGTTTCAGTGCACAAAACTATAGAAAAGAGTCAGCGGGCTCGTTTGAATCGATGCAATAGTTGCATACCGTTTCTTGTAGTTGTCGTCCAATATATACACAATCCATCACTGGTACCTTCATTGATATGTCTTTGAACGACTTTCCAACGCCAGGTTTACCTGAATTCCAGTCGCAAGTCAGTAAAGTCAACACTCGTGAAGCAGAAACTTTGCCGGCGCAAGCCGCTTGACCAGCAGTTTTGAATACTGTACTCTCTGACATACCGGATCCTCATGTTCTTGATCAAGTTCCACCGAGACCAGGATATGTCGAGAGATTGTGACTGGACACAGTGGCCATCGAGCCTCACTGATACGTTCTTGGGGCCGATCGGGCGATTCTTGTTTCTAATATATACAAGACTATCGGCGCTCTAAGTTTGTGAATACCTCACTGCAGGACAACGGATGAAATGAATTTTCACCGAACGGAACAACAAAAAACGTTGGTCTCGAGAACATACGCTGCCATCCCCAGGCAAAACGGCTGAACTGTGAAGAAGGGAAAACGCACCATGATAGGTTAGTTCTTCATCATCAGGAGGTGCCGATGTTGGATTGGAATCGTTCTTGACGAGTCTCTCTAGCCGGTGATGACGGTGCTCTGCCACTCTATTCGAATCAGCCCATCCGACGATACACAGACACAAGACCATCACATACCATTTCGCACTCGACCGCCCCACCCAGCTTGCGAGAGAAGCTTCTCAGCGACGAAGCGCCGGACTCACAAGCTGTCCCTGAACAACAAACCACATAGCCTGCTCCCCCAGAGAAACCTTCCACTGAGCCAGCCGAGCCGAACGAGCGGTTGGGTTTAGCAGCAGGGTTGCATGTCAATCTCTGATTCTTTTCAAAACGGCGCCTTCTTTCCGAAATGGGCCTGTTGTGTTGGAGAATCTTGAACAGAATCGGGATCTGCGAGATACCAGGCTAACACCGCGTCTGGATCAACGTAAGTAAGAGGTTCTGCGTGAGATTTTGCTGGAACTTACTTTGCTCAGACTCAAGTCCTATGCCGTAGATGTCGTTATACATATATAAAGTGCGATAGACAAGATCGTGCTGTGAAGAACACCGAGCGAGCGCCAGCAGAACCAGCAGGCGTGCCGATGAGGCGATACAGGTTCTCTAGCTGGACATGAGTAGGTGGTGTAGGTACAGCAGAGACCAGGGATATCTCTTCTGTCTTGGTCGCGACGCAAGACCTTGTCCTTGAGCCAAAGTAAGCCGGTATGTAAGTAGGATGGGTGTTTGTTGGGACTTACTGTCTTTGCCGACTCGGGGCGGAAGATGTGTTGATCAAGAGCTGGTTTCGGCCCCACTTGCCAGTGGTCTTCGTGAGGTTGCGCTCGAAATCCGTTCTGCTTTCCCTGCAGCATCCAGTAACGTATATACGATGGTGGTGGTGGACATGGCTCTGCTTGACCACCAAAAGCCCCCCACTCTGTGAGACCCGCCTGTCCAAGGGCCAGCAGAAGGCAACAGTCTGTGGGGACTCTCTCTTCTCTAAGTAAAAGTAAGCGGCGAGCCCAGCATTTAGCACCTCTTGAGACTCACCCTTCCTTCCAACCAAGTCCGCAAACATGCCCTCGAAACACATTTCAACGGGCGTGTCCAAGTCCAGCAGAAGCCCCGCGGTTGAGAATGGATACCACCGACATCAGAACAGCCAACATGGCCTCACCGATCCAAACATGGTCCCAAGACTCCAATGGCCCCACCAAGCTCCATCAGCGTCGCATCTCATCTGCACCAAAGTAAGCAACGATTCACGAACCCCACACGCCGCACGACTCACCTTCTCCTCCACCACGCAACCAAGCACAGCGAAGACCGTGCAATCGCCACAAGCTTTTCGTGGTCTTCTTCTATCCTGGTGGAACAGGTAGGTACAAACCCCGACCTCGGACGTATATACGTATACATACCAGCGCCAGCAGCCGCATCAGAAGCAGAAGCAGACGCAAAAGCTCTGAATCTCCCACCACGACCACCTCGAACTGCACATGAGAATGTTAGCTGTAGGTTGTGAGATAGAGACCACATCTGCCGCCCACCACTTACGTCATCCGCGTTCCACGCAGCCCTTGTCGACTAGTCGAACCTCACGTCGCCTCGTCCAAAGTGCGTCTGGAAGAATCGGCGTGGAAAGAGAACACAAGACCTCACGGCTACACACGCAAAACCCTCACACCCCGTATCCACCCGTACCCACAGACTAACCAGGACTTCATTCTACAGGCTTATGAGACCAAGAAGAGAGACGAAGTTGGACGGGAGAATATATACAAAGGACGAGTGCGATCGGGTACGCATGATATAGACGGGACGAAGACGTAGTGGCCGTGGGAAGAGATGGGTCTCAGCGGTTCAGCGCGATAGGAGGAGGTGTTAAATAGAGGGAGAGGGAGAGAGACAAGGGGGTATGGGGGGAGGGGGGGAAATATTTGGGTGTGCGGGGGAGTGTGTGGTGGTTACTTGTTTGCTACATGCCCGGGCGCCTGATGCCGGTGCTGGAAACGTCTAACTATTAGCTGGGGGTTTTTCCTTGCAATCAACACATGTCTGACGCAGGTTGCGGGTACAGGTACAATACAATCATATTACAAGCACAAATCGCATTCACAGTGTCGCATGCTTGCTTAAATACGAGTATCGCGGCATCGGTTATTGATTGCCACCATGGCTCCACTATCTTGACTATCTACATTCCAACTCAACATCGTAGCCAGCTCAACGCGGGGGTATCCGGAGTCAAATATACACATTAGATCCAGTCTGTTTGCGACGTTACAAAAGTGTCCTCGAGACGGGGTATAGAAAAAGCGCTCGCAACTCGCGTACATGGGAGAAGCGTGAAAGGGAAAAGAAAAGAAAAAAACAAGATGCGCACACGCGGAACGCCGTGCTGACTATCGCGTATCGTACAAGTCAAGGTTTTGGTAAGAAATGCTGGAAGGAAGGAAGATGCATGTATGCGGGTATCGCTGGAGACGGACAGAAAATGGTGCGTGAAGATGCAGCTCAAGCAGGCTTGATGATGGTGCCATTTCGGAACTCGATGGTGAAGTTGACGAGATTCATCTCGAAGACGCCCAGGTCAATTGTGTTGCCCTTTGCCACGCCGTTGCGGTTGCTCGTCATGAAGTCTTGTACCTTTTCCTGAGCACTGGCAGCCGTGTCCAGCGTGCCAGACTCTTGCAGTGCAAAGAGAACTCCGACGCGCGCGAAGTCGACCGCGGTAGTGTTGCTTGAGATGAATTCCGCAGGCGTGTCACGGGCGAGGTTCGGGTGGTGTTGGCTCTCGTACCCAGTAGACTGGACCGGGTGCGGGTCGTGGAGGTCTGGGAGCGAGCGGGGAACCTGGAGGGTAGTTTTGATGTTGATGGGTAGGTCGGTTGACGAAACAGATCGGGATGCAAGGCCGTTGAATGTGATGAGGGCGTTCTCAGCTGCACAGCTGAGCGACAGACTGGAGAATAGCGACAGGATACGGGTTGTGTCGAGGGGGATGTTGAAGTCTCTCGATGCGCTCTCGATGAGGCGTGGGATTCCGGCTCCCATGGTGGCGTTGTCGGCGGTGTTTGGAACGCTGGTGGTGGTGCAACCCGTTGCGTCGTTGTTGGAACACGTGTTTCCTGTGAAACCGTTGATGCAAACACAGTTGCAGGACTGGTCTGCAGCCATGATGGCAATGCCCCCGTTTTGACAAGTGTTGCACTGCCCATTTCCGTTTCCAGTACCCGAGGAGGGGTCTGGCAGCACAGGGTTGTTGTTGTTGTTGTTGTTGTTGTTACCACCGTTATTACCGTTGTTGCCCATGTTGTCCTGAGCAGCGCTGGTGCTGTTCTTGTTCTGGTTGGGAATGACGACCAAGACGATTGGGATGACAACAGCAGCAGCAATGATGAAGAGCAGCACGATCAACAGCGTGAGGAAAGTCCAAAGGGGCAGACCACAGCACCGGCGACGCTTCTTGGACTTTTCGCTAAGTGCTTGGACTTTGCCGAGAGGAGAGCGCGCAGCAGGAGAAGCCATGGCCACGATTGGCCAGTCTGGTCTCACGTTGTCGGCTGGCGTCTCTGCTCTCGATCGCGGGGGAGTCTCCTGGCCAGGCGGGGGGAATGCAGCAAGCATGTCGCTCAACGAAGCGGCGTTGGATTGTTGGGTATCCCTCTTTCCCGGCGCGCCATTCTCCCAAAATTCCATGCCCAGCCGACTGGCGGTCTTGCCGCGGTCGAGATTGGCTGCTAGTCTTGTCGCTCTGCGGATCAGGTCTGGCAAACTCGTCAAACTCCCTCGTGCTTCGGCGTCTCGCACAGCGTCAACGTCAAGCCTGGGTGGTCGTCGAAATCCGACACGCTCGGCAAAGGTGGACGAGCGAGCCGCTGAATGGAGTGGGAAGACGGGCGACTCGGGGTTGGCAAAGGGTGAGGGGTCCATCTGCGCGTTCTGGAACCTTTCGATGGATTCGGTCGACGCAAAAGGGTTGCTTCCACCCAAGATGGGACTGAGGAGGTCGGGCGAGGATTGCCCTGGCGATCCTGATCCGTCTCTTGAATACAGCTTGCTGCCCGTGGCTCCCAGCGCGCCCAAGCCCATTCCTGCGCCCATTGCGCCCGCTACGCCCGAATTGCCGCCACCGTTTCTCCTGTCCCCAAGATTGTCGACCGATTTGATTGTCGTGAGCGATGGCTTCGTTCTTCGGCCCATGCTTGCCTGGCGCACAAGCACAGGTGAGTCCTTGACCAGATTGGAGTCGTCGTCGTTTGAGCTGATTGCTGACAGGGCCCGGCCGCTGGTCATTGTCGCATCATCGTCTGACAGAGGGTAGTCGTCGTCGGGGTAGAAGCCATCTGAGTTGGACGGGAAGACGTTGCTGGAGGCGTAGGATCCGTGGCGCGATCTTATCGTGTTGGATCGGGTCTCTGCTTCCTCGACGATTGGCGAGACATACGACATTTGGGTGTAGTAGGACGAGGGCCCTCGTCGAGATGAGGGAGGCGGCCCCAAGCTGGGTGTGCGTCTGGGTTGCGCCTGTACGACGGGCATGGGTGGCTCGGGGACGGGGAAGTCAGGGATGGACCCCAGGGAGGAGGCTTCCGATGCTCCTGAGAAGGGGCGAGCCGAGGGCGAGAAGGGGTCGTCTGAGCGGTTGAAGCGGAACGAAGGAGGCTCAAGGTAGTCGGGAGAAGAGCCTGGCGACGGCTGCTGTATGGGATAGTCATCGGATACGGGTCGGATTTCCTGCCTGGGCGGGCGTAGCAATCGCTTTGGGGAGCGGGGTGGAAGGGTCGGGCTGGAGTTGGCGGGAAGGGGCCACTGCGGCGGAGGCGAGAGTGGGCTTTCGGGGTCGCTGTCGTCAGGGGGCGAGGGCGGCATGGGGGGTCTCCTGTTGACCATCTGGTTCGGTCTTGAAGGGAGGCCTACTATTCTCGAAGTGTCTGGCAGTTGCGATCGCATCTGGTCGGCCTGCATTCTGTCGCGGGCAGCTCGTACGGAGCCCTTGGGGGGGTCATTGTCCCACTCGCTCGGCCCGCCGTACGCGCGAGCGGCAGCTCTCGTGTCGTAACTCATCAATTAGACGAAATGAATGCTGGCTGTGGATGTGTCTGGAGACCGACACAGGTCTGAGGGCTGAGATCGAAGAGAGCGTGGGTGGGTGTGGTGTGGGAGAGGAGGAAAGGTGGGAGTGGGGCGACGTCCAGCACTGCGTTGGAGATTGACCAGCAGAGCTCGGCGCGGAATTGGAATTACGACCGGTAACCCCAGAGTGGCAGGCGTTTGGATTGAGAATGGAGCCGAGTAGGCGTCGAGAACACGTCAGGACTGGGATGGTCGGGGCAGCGACGGGGTGGATGATCGAGGCCGGACCGTGGTTCCTTGCGTGTGACAGGGTTGGAGGCCAAGGCGAAAGTGTCGCAGTGGAGAATTGGAGCGGCAGAGGATTAGAGGTGGGTGCTGTCTCTGAATGTTAGACATGTGGCTGGCATGATACACGAGGGTGGATTGGCCGGCAAGGGAAGGGTGACAGGGTGTGTGGTGTGGTGTGGTAGGTGTGGTGGGTGTGGTGGTGGGCGGTGGTGGGCAGTGGTGGATCGAGGCCGTGAAGATTGGCAAGCAGGAAGCGGCCGAGAGGGCAGTGAAGGGGTGTGAAAAGGCAGACAGGGATTTTGGGCAGAGGGTTGCGACATTGGTGGTTGCAGTGTCGCAGAGTGACAGTGGTGCGAGTTTCAAGAGGGCGTGGCACATACCGTATCAGCATCGACGGGCAGAGGTCAAACGGGCAGCGTCGGAAGGGCCGGGGGTGAGGCTCAAGAGGGTCGATTGGCGATGGGAAATCAATGGCATTGAAGATGGATTGACGGACGGCGGTGGGCAAACGGAGCGGCGGCGTGCGGCGTGCGGCGTGCGGCGAGGCAGGCTGATGATAAAGCCGTTTGTGGATTGGACGGGCGGGTGGGGAAATGCAGCTGCACGATGGCAACGGGCAAAAGAAACGAGAGATGAAGCGGAAGAAGGAGAAAAAGCAAGCGTCGAGCTCGGAGAAAGGAGGAGGAGGAGGAAGAGGAGGAGGTCGTGGTGGTGGTGAGTGAAGTTGGTGGAGGAGGTGAGTGAGGCAAGAGCAGCAGCAGCAGCAGCCAGCAGCAAGAGCAGCAGGCGGGAGGTTGAGACAGGGCGGGCTCTGGCTGAAAAGCGAGACCCGACCATGACATGCCAGGGCTGAGGCGGAAGGTGGACAGGCATGGCATGGATTAGCCCAGGCGTGACTGACGAGAACGAGCGCGAGCTGCACGATGCATGGTCAGTCAAGGTTTAGCACGGGCACAGGCAAAAAAGAGTGCATGCCATTTATTGGATGCGCCATGGTGCGACAATAGCGTCGCAGCACGAGGCGAGGATGCGGAGGCGGAGGCGATCACCAGCGACGGGAGATACCTAGGTATTATCGAGAGAGATGGGTATTTAGCCATGGCGTGTCAGATTCGTCGTCCTGTAGATAGGTAGTTGTCGTCTTGGAGGTAGTTGTTGTCTGGTCCAGAGACTGGCCGTGTCATGACCGCCTCGCTGCGACCCCAGCCAGCCAGCCGGCTATCGACTCGTTCTATATTGATCCTTCCAGCGCCGTCGCAAGCTGCAAACTGCAAACCGTCGCTAGTCAGGCGGCGCCGTCAGCATCAGCCTTGGTCTTCCCATCGCTGGTGCGTTTCGGCCTAGCTCGTCCTTGCACCCTGTCTGTGATTTTCATGTCATGTTCTATTTCGGCCTCACGCCCGTTGTCTATTGTGTATCGTGCGTGCGTCTTATCGCTACTATCAATACAATACCTAGGTACTCGGGCCTCAGTACCTCAGGTGTCGCATCCTGCTGGCCAAAACCCGCCCTGCATCTATATCACATACCTTACCCTACACCCCGTCTCCTCGAGCCACCTACTCTAACACTCTATCGCTGCAATGCTATAATACCTGGCCGCCAGGAATGGACTACGCGACCACAGCCAAACAGCACAAATGGCATGCATCCAAACCAAATTGCATGTCTGCCTCAGGTCGGCCCGCCCGTGTGGTGCGACAGGGCGCCGCTCAGGTACGCACGCACCCGACGTCACCTCGACCGGGAATGGACTCAAATTTGCTTTGCATCGCTTTGCTTTGCTTTGCCCACAGCACCTAGTAGTCTCCACCTCCGCCCACCTTGCCTGCCCGCCTGCCCCTGCCTGCCCCTGCCTGTCCTCGTCTATGACGACGCCTTGCGACAGTAGTAGAGTTCAACAACCAAACTTGTCTTTTGCGTGCGCTGTACCTAAATTAATGGTTGAAGCCACTGCGTCTGCATTGGATGCTGCATCTGGCCTCTCGTCGCGCCAAAACAGCAGAGGAAAGCGCCCTGTCCCCTCTCCGCCTGCTGTGCTCCTGCCCAAACCACCGCCCTCACCCCCAATCAATCCCCTCTTTAGACCTTCTGCACCCGCCACGACCTGCACCCCACCTCCCCACTCCCCTCTCACCACTCACCACTCACCACTCACCACCACCACCACCACCACCACCACCGCCACCACCAATGACCCGCCCTGTCTCACAGTGTCTGCGAGTTCGTTGACGTCGCACACTCTGCCCCCAAAGACCTCATGCTTAGTCACCACACAGGGTCCTCTCATCCAGCCACCACTCGCCGAGCCACCACTCACCACACAGACACCACACCCAGACCGAGCCCGCCCGAGTAGCCGTCCGTCCCATGTCCGTGCCTACATGCACTTCCTCCGCTGATGCATAGTCCCGACAGACTCGCCACCCAACTCAGCCTCTGCACAACCAACCCCCTCCACTCCCGCAAATGCTCGTGTCCGTCGTACCCAACATGGTTCGACTCTGCTGCAGTCGCCGGCAAGGCAAGGCCACAGTGCCGGCATGAGAAACATCTTTCAAACTGCCAGCCACCGGAACACGCCCGATGTTCTTTACCCCCAGCTGCCCAACATGTCGCGCAAAACCTCGCAGCCTCGTGGTGCCACGTCCCACGAGCTCACGGCTTACGTCCCCTCGCTACACCAACCTGACCCCCCTTTGCCGGTGCCGCCGTATGCCTCTTCCGAATCGTGGTCCGACGATACGGGGTATCTGGTCTCTGGCTCGCGGAGCCGCCCCTCGGATCCTATCATACTCCCAGCTGAGCGCATTGCACACTGGCTGTTAGACGTCTGCGACTCTGACCCCTCTGACTCCATCCCATTGCAGCACCATCACCCAGCAGCGGCCAATGTCGACAGAACTAGTCACCAAGTCGTCCAGACCGCCTCGTCGGGCGGCGACACAGATCTAGGTCCGTTAAGCCCTAACATATGCGTAGAGCGTGGCCCGTCCCGACATTATTCAGGACGCAAGCCTGGAAATACAGCCCGCGGCATATACACCCGCCCGCCCCCACTCACACGAAAGGATACGCTCAAGGAAAACCTGGACTACGAGGAGAGCGATGCTGGCCTCAACGACAGTCCGATCAAACCTCTGCTACAAGCGCGGAATCGGCATCTCCAGCTTGCTGCAAATGTCACTGACAAGACGGTCGAGCCATAGCGGGCGAGGAACGGGGACCTAAACGAGTGTGAAAACAGTGCCATCTTATTGGCCACGGTCTTGGGTAGTGGAGACTAATCAATCAAGACCTGTTGAATACAATTGATATGTATCTGATGTGGGTGGTCTGGGGTGCAAGCTATTTTTTGGTCTTCCCACGGTGCAGCAAGATCGCTACCATGGCAGAGCCCGTCCCAAACAATATATCTCAGTCCTTCCGCCAAAAGCCGTTACGCCCAGACTCCACTCCACTCCAACTCCACATGCAAATCCTCCAAGATGGCTCTCGACGCCTGCTTCCGCGCTAGTTACCAAATGACCTACATTCTAGGCGAAGTCGCTCCAACCACTTCGTTCAGTGACAGAGCCGCCGTCCTAGTCGAGGTCCCCGACCCGCCGTCCAAATGGCGCAACCGCAAGGACTGGATCAAGAGTGTTGCGAAACGTATCGTACAACAGCAGCGCGATCCAAAAGCGATCCATCTGGCTAACCATCAAGAAGTCACTACATGTCCTCATCAAGAAGTCACTACATGTCCACAACCAGACGTCACTACATGTCCGCAACCAGAAGGGAGCATTGCAGGCCAGGGAGACACGAGCGCAACACCAACACCAACAAGACCTGGTTTTCTCTCGCTCCCCACGGAGTTGCACTTGGCCATCGCCTCGTATCTTCCGTATCATGCGCTCGAGATTATGCGCAAATACCGCTACAACACCGCCATCCGGCACATGTACAACGCTGCGCATGCAACGCCAACACGTCCCCACCAAGCCCGCCGGCGACCACCACAGCGCGAATACCAGATCCTCGTCGAGCTCCACGTGCGGGACCTCTTCGAGGGACACTGGCGCGCGCTGGAAGCAGCCGGACTCGATCCATACACGCACATGTCGACAGGCCGTATCTTCTTCTGCGGCGCATGCCAGCGGCTTGACAACCTCCACCACTTCGTCGCCGACGAGATACGCCGAGCCATACAGCAGCTAGAAGGGCTGGACAAGATGGACCACCGGAAATGCCGCGCCCTCGGCTCCGTACAGCTGTGGCCCGGTACTCACATCTCGCCCGCCGGCACTGCGGCAATGCTCAAAAAGCTACGAGAATTGGAACTTGGCTCGCTGGTGCTGTACTCACAGTCACCGCCTACCGCATTCCCCGGGTCGCAGCCCCCAGGTCGACTGTCCATCCTCCTCCGCCAGCGTGCACTCGCCCACCACGCAGCACGGCCATGGGCATGGGCGCACGGCGCATGCTCGCGCCTCTCTCACTCAACCAGCAAGCTAGCGCACCCGCCCAACACACTCACCCTCATGGACCACGACTTCCAGCAGTCCGGTTACCCACGCGCACGCGTCCGAGTCGAGCCAGACCAGACGCGCGAACGCCGAACCGGCATCGACGCCGTCGCGACATTCGAGGTCCCGCTCTTCGCCCTGCACCCTTCCTCGCCCGTCGAGACATCCCAACTCGCCAGAGCCCTGAAAGACAGCGACGTGTATCTCTGTCGGCACATTCACGCGCAGAGCCTCGACCGCCTGTACCGAGACGCGCTGTCGCCGCCGACGACAGCGCCCTTGTCTCAGGGCGAAGACGAGAATTCGTTTGCATCCCGGCTCAAACCCAGGCCCGTTCGCAACTGGGCTCCGGACGCGTCGTTCCTGGAATGCTTCACGTCGACATTCAACGAGCTCTCGCACTGGCGCATTCGCTACGTCGACATACCCGCCACCACAGCCATCACCCCAACCACCACTCCTGCCTCTACGACGGCCACGACGCCCGCGACATTAGCACACGCGCCGCTCGCGACCGAGAGCCAGTTCTTCCAAGCCCAGGCCATCGTCTGTGCTATCGAGGGGTGCGGTTTGGTTGCTGAGCTCATGCGGGTTCGCGACGGGGCGGTGGAGATGGGCGAGAGGCGGCGCAGGCGCGGGGGGTGGGCGGTCATGGATGAGGTCGTGCTTAGGGTGGGGCGGAGGTGGGGAGTCCTGGAAGGTTCGGGCGGAGGGGAGTGGAGGGCGCAGGTTGGGTGTTAGTGAGGGAGGGGTCTTGAGGTCAACAATCGACATATATACTAAAGGTATCAGGATCGGAAGCGACCATTCATACCACACCATGACATTTACCAATATATACTTCCAGACTACATCA
>WODD01000076.1:300524-327999 GCA_019775935.1 Neoascochyta sp. HWLR27 | reverse complement strand
CGCTCAGCTGTACTCAAGCAGTGTACCGGCGGATTAGTAGTCAGGTGGGTGACCACTGGCGAATACCCGCTGTTGTATGTTTTTGTTTTTGCTAGGAGCGGCTACATGATGGTTATCCCTTCACAATGCGGCTGTGTTGTTTTTGGACTCATTATAGAAAGGAAAAGGGGAAGGGGGGACTCGGTGACAGGTTACATTAGCACGATTCGACCCGCGTCATAAAGTCACAAATCGTTCTCACGTCAAGATGGAGAGCAGAGAAATCTCAGGTGACAGCCAGCCATGCAAAGAAATCTGCCGTAGTACAACATCCCCGCTGTACGTTATCCAAAAGCATGTCCCCAGCATCGTTCACCGACTACTTTACTCCCTCAACAGCGCTGTTTAACCGTCCGCTTCTATCCTGTGCAATCCGATTCTTGTTTGCTATTAGATCGCCGCGGCAGAGCTCCAGGCAGCCATATTTCTCAGACGAACACTCGTCTGCCCCACGACGCCTTGCTTGCCCCACAGTAAAACTGCCTTACCAGGCACCAACATGTCTCGCAAAATGCGCGGATTCGACCACAGCTGCGCCACCAAGACTCCACTTACCGCGACGCACTTACACGTGGCCCTGCCTGTAGGATCAAACCGCACCGTTTGGCGAACTAATGCTCGCGGCATGGTACTCTTAAAGGCTGGAGACGGTGCTGTTCCGTCTGTGCACCCCCCCTGACGCGGGTAAAGTACCTTTGTAGTGGGTTAGCAGCCGCTTGGGCTAAACCCGAACGAAATTCGTTGTGAAAGCGGAACATAATTGCGCTCGGTGCTGCGCTGCGCCCCGCTGGTTGCTCGTAGAGTTGCGCGGAGGGGGGTTTCTTAAATGTTTTGGGTGGTCTTGTGGAGGTCGGCGCTGGACTTTGCGTTATTGTGTTGTCCCTCTGCTTGCGTGCCTGGAACTTTGTTTTCTTAACTTGAGGCGCTGCGGGTTCAACGATCATAACTAACTACTCATATACAACTGTGAGTTGGAATTGTGTCTCTCGAAGGCTCGGTCGGATCGAACAGCACAAAACCATGGCTAGAATATGCAGTTCTCGCCAGTTCCTGTTTTGTTCTCTGATCATATTCTGCTTTCTCATGACATTCATGACAGCAGCCCTTTTTCGCTATCGTCTTGAAGCGAGAGATCCCCTTCCGACTTCAATACCATCGAGACTCCTCCAACACACTCTACCCATTGCACCGCCGGACCCAGTCGACGCAGCGGGGCAAGGAGCTGTACACGAATTCAAGGCGCACCACCCGCCATTGACAGCACCCGGCTCAAACTACGGGCTCTCGCACACCGAGTGCCGTGCCGAATTTCCTCGTCTCTTTGACGATTTGGACCGCTCGGTTGCGTTGCGGAGAGAGCTGGGGAACGTCAGTCTCGCGGACGTCGATTTGGCTTGGAAGCCGCATGGAGCGGTGCGGGTCATGATATACAACCACAGGGTACCACACCTCACCGTTCTTCTCGGTTTGTTAAACACGACACCGAAGCTAACCAATATGTCGTTATTTCCAGCTCTACATCATCGAGGCGAAATTCAACGGAAAAGGCTACCAACGGCCGCGCCTCCTCGCTACCTTGAATCAACTCAACCGCGCCATCACATCGTCCCCCTTCCCACTGCCCGCGATCGAGTTCTCCTTCAGCGTAACCGACATCCCCGACAAATCCCACGAACACCACCCCATCTGGACCTTCTCCCGCCACGTCTCGCGCGACAGGGAGATGTGGCTGATGCCGGATTTCGGGTACTGGTCGTGGCCGCTTGATCTGGTCGGCGAGTACCAGCAGATCCGCAGCGCCATGAACAGCAGCGAGGTGAACTGGGATAGCAAGATCCCAAAGGTGCTCTGGCGCGGGGCAGTCAAGACGAATGAGGAAGTGAGGGGCGGGTTGATGAGGGTTGCGAGGGGGAAACCGTGGGCCGACGTCGACCAGGTGACGTGGAAGAGCAGGGTCGATGTTACTGCGGGGAGTGCTGCGGTGTCGATCCCGGACCACTGCAAGTATCAGTTTCTCGTACACACCGAAGGTAAGCTGACCCTTTCCTTTCCTCTCCTCTCCTCTCCTTTCCTCTCCTTTCCGTTGCCGCACAGTAAGCCCCGACCTAACCACACCTCCCACCACCACAGGACGCAGCTACTCGGGCCGGGGAAAATACCTCCTCAACTGCGCGTCCGTCGTGATAATGCACAAACCCGAGTGGACCGAGCCGCACTCACACCTATACATCCCCTCCGGGCCCAACCAAAACATCGTAGAGGTCGAGCGCGACTTCTCCGACCTCGAACCCAAAGTCCTCGACCTGTTACAGAACCCAGAGCGCGCGCGAGCGATTGCAGCGAACAGCGCCGCGACGTTCCGGGACCGCTATCTCGCGCCTGCTGCGGAAGCGTGTTACTGGCGGGAGCTCTTCACGGCGTGGGCGGGTGTTAGTTTCACGCCCGAGCCGTGGGAGGTTGGGGAGGATGGCAGGGAGAGGGTCAGAGGCGTGCCGTTTGAGACGTTCATGTAAGTCGCGGAGAAGACGGGATGTCTGCATAAAGTGTCTACGTAAAGTTCGAGGCTAATACGATGCACAGGATTCAGGCGTTCGACGCGAACTCCTGCGCTTGGTGGAAGAAGGTAGTGCTGATGTGTTAGGTGGTGGCTGGGATCTTGGAACGGCACCTTGGGAAATGGCAGGTCCGACGGGAGAATCGGTTTCCAGTGGCCGGTGGCCGTATATCGAGGGCTGGTGTCGTCTGGGCATAGATGTTGTTGAGCATTGAGGTAGGATGGTCGCTCTAGTGCACATCAGTGTCGACGTTGACACGGTTGACCCGAACACGCCACATCGAGTTGCCCACCCCAATTTGCTAGCGAAGACCAATGTTTCGTACTCAGCTGTCTTGAAAACAACAGTGACTATGCTTATACTATCTCCCCCTCAGGCAATCTAGATACGTTGAAGAATGATATGGCAGAGCCTAAAATATATTTGTTTGTTGATTGTAGAGGCATACTAAATTTCATAGAGAAATCTAGAGTATTTTACTAACTAGAACTCAATTAGTTACTGTACCTGAAGTCCACACGTTGATACGGCAAAGGTATCAGGTGAATTGATTGATTCCTCTATTCCATCGTAGAGGGAAGCTATGAGGGGAGACGGCAGCAAACTGCGCTAGCCCCTATCGGGCGTAACACCTAGACCTGCCTGCCGACTAACTGGCATAGGTTCGATTCTCGGGGTCCCAACACCACATGCTCATGTGTTTTATACATGCCACATAAAAGCTATAAAAATCTCAGTACATCAAGTTACAGCAAGTAAAAAACGTGGTTGTGCAGACACTGTGATGCAAAATCCCAAAATATATCCCAAAATATACTAGCAACCCGGGGTGGGCAACTCCATGATGTGTGTAACTCGGCGATAAGTTACGTTAGCCGAAGGGAAAGTTGTTGAGGGAGCGTGGCATCTAGATTGCATGAGTGAAGCAGAGACCGCTCTATCCAAAGGCTGCCAAGATTCGATCAATCCTGCCTCGCTGGTGTTGATGTAAAGCCGAACCTCGCAAGGTCGTAGTATAGCGCAGACTGTCTGTAGGATTCCAGGTGTGGGTGTATTAGGTAGGTGCGAGCAAAGAACGCAGAGTCGAACGAAAAGGACATGCAATTACACCGAATCTCCTCCCTGACTACGCACATTTTAATCCCTACGCCAAATCAAGCCGCAGCCTTGAACCCAACCACAACATGAATATCCCACCTCAAATACGCACCCCCCTGGACCTCCCTCTCGACCTCGGCCCTCCGCCGCCCCACCTCCTCGACCCCCCAACACCCCTCTGCGCCCTCGGCAGCCAACCTCTCCAGCCCGCCAAACACCGCCCCGACGCCCAACGCCGTGAACCCGCTGCGCGTCCCCGCGTCCCGATCCGTACTCACTACGTCCTGCCTCACACGCTGCATGCCCGCGTCCTCGAGGAGGCCTGCGAACGACACGCCCGTCGCAGGCGACGGGAACCAGTACCCGAAGCGCCGCACGAGGCTGGCATTGAACACGTCCTGTGCCGCGCAGAGGTGGGCGCCGGATGGTGCCGAGGGGTCTACCCCCCCGCGGTAGCCGCGCGCAGAGAAGAAGTCGCCTTCGGTCCAGACGAGGATGCCGCCTGGTTTGAGCAGCTCGAGGGCGTGCGCGAGGACGCGCCGCCAGACGTCGACGGGCCCGAGGGTGACGACTATCAGGCGGATGTTGACGAGGTCGTAGGTCCCCTTTTCTTCGTCCGGGAAGGGGGATTTGAAATCCGCAACGCGCAGGGTTACGTTTACTGGGAGGGCCGAGACGGGCGGGAAGAGCGAGGGGGAAATGTCGTAGCCGGTGTATGTCCAGGTTGGAGGGGTCGAGGGGGACGTGGAGAGCGAGATGGGCCAGATTGCTGTGCCAGTGCCGAGGTCTGCGATGCGGGCTGTGGGCGGCAGAGTCGAGGGAGGGAGGGACGGCGGGAGGAGGGAGCCGATTGCGCGCGTCCAGAGGTCGTGTTGCGTGTTTAGGCGGGCTTGTTCAGGGGCGCTGCGCGGGAGGATGTACGGGTCTGAGGAGGAGGTGGTCATGGTGGTGGTTGGTTGGTTGGTTGGTTGGTTGGTAGGTTGGTTGCTGGGAGGATGAGGTCGTACTGAAGAGAGGAAAGCAAAGCGACGTTTACCTAGGTATGTACCCAGATAATATACTCTACTTACCTACCTACCTTCCCAAGTGGAGTCCCGTCTCTTCGCATCACCACACCACACCTAACCCGTCCTAACCTACCCAACCCACCGAGACCCACCGTCCCGAGCCGCAGTCGGCCCTTTTCCCTCCATTCCCTTTCCCTCTCCCTGCCTCTGCCCACTTTCCGCGTTTTCGAGAGCTCGTAATATACCTACCCGCGACGTGATATGTTTACCTACCTCCCTACCTACTAGTCTACCACACCCGGGTTCCCACATGCAGCCATCCCGCCTCGGCTCGGCTCATCCCACCTCATCCCATCCCTCCACTCCACTCCACCCCCTTCCCTCCGCCTCCACCAACCTACCCAGCCAGCCACGCACCCTTTTCTCCAGGCCGTCAGCGAGCAGCCTCTCCGCCGCCCCAGAAACCTGCGTTGACGCGTTTACTTATCCCGCTACGGTGGACGGCACGTGCGCTGCGTACCCAGGCGCGCACGGCGCGTGTCGCGAGAGGGCGGGGAGATGTGTTTGGGGGGTGTGCCCATACGAGAGGAGAGGAGAGGAGAGTGGGAGAGTGGGAGACGTGTGGTGGGCGGTTGATTGCATTAGGTAGGTACTTGAGTGGCACGGCGCCGGTTGGTAGCAGGTAGGTAGGTAGGGAGTGCGCTACGCGGTAGTGCCGGTACCGCACGGTACCGTACGTACCGTGTGGTACCGTGGCAAAAGAAGTGTTATGTGGGCGTGCTGTAGAACGCAGTCTACATCTACATAGCCTTGCATTGTATTGCACTATATTCACGCTCGTCCCTATGCTGCCCCCTCCACCCCCTCCCCACCTCCTCCATCTACCCCGCTTCCCTAACCAGACCACACAGCCGGGCCAGGAGGCGTGTACCTCGTCTGGCCATAAATGTTAACCCTGAGCCCAGGGTCCTCAGCCTTGTACGCGCCGGGAAAGGCGACGAGGGGGCTCGGAGACCCGTTTCCACCGCCCGTGACGGAGATCTGTGCGCACGAAATGTACAGCTGGGCGCCGTTGAGGCTGCTGGCTGCGTGCAGCGCAATGTGCTCGGCGCGCAGGAGGTAATCGCCCGACGGCAGCGAGCGCGGGATGGTGACGGAGGCAGTGGCTTGGTCTGTGGCGTGTTAGATGGTTGTAGTTGGGGTGGGAGTGGGGGAGGTGCGAGGTGGGAGAGGGGACGTACTCAGACTTGCCCACGCGAGCCCGCCGTTTGCGACCGTCGCCTTCTCCTCGTAGATCTTGAACCAGACGTTGCCGCTTCCGTCCCAGTCCTTTGCTGTCTTGCCGGCGGGCACCTTGGCCATGTAGAACAGCAGCGGGCCGGGGTGGAAGAGGTTGGGCGACACCTTGAATGTGACGCTGGAGCCGGCGGCCACGGACTGCGTGTTGGGCGCGCCCTTGCCGGGGCTAAGCTCGTAGCAGCGGACTTGGGACGACGACACGTCCGTCACGGGGCCGTTGCTCTGGAAGTTGGACGTCGTGCGCACCACAGACCAGTCGGATGTGCCTGTCAGTGCGGGGAATGTGTCTGCACGGGTCAGTCGAGTGGATGAGACAAGGGTGAAAGAGACGCACAGTGGGCATTCACAGCAGCCGCTGTGAGAGCGGCGCCGAAGAGGGCGGAGAGCTTCATAGCGGGCTATGGGGAGAGCGATGTCGAGGGGAAGATGGCAGCGTCGAGACAACAACGACGCTCCCGATGTGTCGACGCATTATATACTCTGCCCACAACGCGTGCGACGTTGATTTAGCGCTGGTGATGGCAGTGGTGTTGGCATCACATATGTGCTGTATATTAAACAAATTACGCGGTGGCTTGTGATGTTTCAATGTGCCAAATGCGGGTGTCGGATATTAAGTTAAATTGCAGGCTGAATGCTTCGGCACGCGACGACTGATGGCTCCATGTAAAGATGCGATTGCGATTGATGACTGATAGTATCCAGATCCAAAAACAGGTATTCTGCCATGGTGGTGCCAATCCAAGCGGCAGCCTGATATGGCCCGATGTCTGCGGTCCCCGTCGCGGTTCCTCAGGCACAACGGGAAACTGCCGGCAGCTGCGTGAGAGTGCCGTGGCGGAATGCGGTGCCGGCGATGTGCGCGGGGATTCGATGTCGCGATCGACGTGGCTGGCTGCGCTGGTAGTCGTCGTCGACGAGCCCAGCTCTCGGCACTTCGGCGTCGCATAGCATTTATCGATTGCGGAGTGTGATGCGTGTCTCCATGACCATGCCCATGACACTCACGTCCGCATCTGCTTCTCAATCTGCCTAATTTCCGCACCGAGGCCCTGCACATCATCCTGAGACATGATGGCGGCGCTGGCCTCGAGGTCTGCGACGACGCCTTCAAGGCCACGGACCAGCGCCTCGATCTCGGCGCGTTGGGCAGTCACAACGGGGAGCAGTGCGGTGTTGGCTCGCTGCGTCTCGGCGAGCGAGGTGTTCATGGCGGCTGCTTGCTGCTCGAGGAAGGGCATCAGGTGGGCGAGGTGAATGTCGGCGGGCGCGAGCGTGTGTGGGCTGTGGGTAGTGTGTCAGCAAGTTCGAGCGGATACAGACGCACACAGACGCATATCACCATCAGCAAAGGACAAACTCACGGCACAGGCACCTCCACCCCCTTCCCCTCTCTCGCCTTCTCCTCGGCCTTCCTCTTCCTCACCTTGGCATCCTCAATACACGTATCTAGCTCATTCAAAAGCCGTACAACATCGCGCCGCGCAAGGATATCCTCGAAATTGCTCCTCCACGCCCGCTCCAGCTGCGACACAATCTGGCTGCGCAGCTCCTCGAGCGTCGCGGGGCTGTACTGCGCCGCCGTCGGGAAGCATGCCGCGAAGTTGGAAGCCGAGCACTTGTCGAGCGTGGCTTTGGAGGCTTGAGTGAAGACGTTGAGGAGACCTTGGGCGCGTGGGCCCGGAGTGAGGGCCACGGGGGGCATGGGGGCAGGGGAGGGCGAGCGTGAAGGTGCGGAGGCGGCGGCGGCGGTGGTGGTAGCGGGGGGAGGCGTCGGTGACATGGTGGGGTGGCAGTCGAGTCGAGTGAGCGTGTGCTTGTCGTCGTGTCGTCGTGTTGTGTTGTCGTGTTGTCGTTCCTCGTGTCGGCGCGCGCCCAACGCCTGCGCACGTGCCCGGCGCGTCTTGCAGCCAAAGGACCGAGCCTGGCCTCGAACTGCTAGATAAACTCTATCTGACGTGGAAACTCTATCGCTGCTAAGCCTTGGGCTGATCACACAGACAATGAAATCTTAACTGCAAAGTTTCATGGCTGGGTATATTGAAGGCGCATGAGGTGAGGTCGAGGTCGGCATCAATATTGGTAGCACGGCAAAAACTTACAACTAATAATCTATACAAGTGGAAAAGGATAGCACTGGCGCAGGGAGGGAGACATGGCTGCCGCATTGGGCAAGTGCGCAGCGCATATCGATTGCAGCGAACAGCCGGCCTCGACTGTGCCGCACCGCACCGCACCGTCAGGCGCCGGCGAGCGCCACGCCGCTGCATGCTCGGGACGGTACGAGCAGGCAGGTACCCAGTGCACGAGGCCATCACACGACATTTGGGTATTGTGACATTCGGGCATTGTGACAGTTGGGCATTGGGGCTTGTCCGCACTTCGAAGCGGCGCCAGGATTCATCATCGAGTACGTGGGTACGTGGTTACGAGGCCCCATTGGGGAATGCATTGAACTCGCTACTGGGAATAAAACCTGATCAAAACACCCCATGCCGAAAACAGAAAACCGTACAGACGCCAGCCAGCCGCAGCAGCCGCGGCGGGGAATTAAGAGGTGGCGGGGACCATGGTGTGTGGATGTGATGTGGTGCGATGTTATGTGATCAGGTGAGGTGACGTGCCGTGCCGTGCCGTGGGCGACGCAGGAGAGCGCGCCTGGGGGGCACGGGTGGCGTAGGGGGTCGTCGCCGTAGTAGCCGTCATGGTTGTTGTCGTCGTCGTCGTCGCATGGCGCGCGCAGGAGCGGGCGTCCCCGCCGGTGTGGAGTGGATATAATGCTTTGATGCAGTACAAGTAGAAACGCAGGACAAGACAGAGAAGCAGAGCCGAGCAGAGCAGAGAGAGCAGCTCCGGGGGCGATCAGGCCGAGACCTTCTTGGGGGTGAAGACGGCGTCTTGGCTCGACATGCGGCGGTCGAGGGCGCGCTGGACCTTTGCGCCGAGGGCCAGCTTGCTCATGTCGGCCGTCTTCTCGTTGCTGGGGATGTAGCGCTGCTGGACGAGGCGCTTGTCCTCGAGGCGGTCGAAGCCGGCGTTCCACGTCTTGATGTCGATCGACTTGGGGTCGGTTGTCGAGGCGCCCGAGAGGTGCGAGGGGGCGATGGAGGGGGTGAGGGTGGGCGTGGCGCTGTAGGTGGACATGCGCGTCGAGTCGCGCTGGGTCTTTTGGTTAGAGGCGGGAGCGGTGGCGGCCATTGTGGGTGCGGGTGATTGTAGGTGAGGTGAAGGTGAGGGCGAGTGGAGGCGTGGGTGCGGCGAGCGAGCAGGCGTGGGTAGTGTGTGCGATGTGTGTGATGTGTGTGATGTGTGTTTGTGTGTGTTTGTGTGTTTGTGTGTGTTTGCGCAGAGGGCAGAGGGCAAGGCAGAAAGGGGGCGTGAGGGTTAAGAGAAGAGGGTTACGAGAGAAGGGTTACGAGAGGGTGAATGGGCGAGGGGATTACATTAATTGCAGAGACGAGACAGGGGAGGTTGAAACAGGCGGTGGAGAACGCATGGACTCACAGAGGGCAGCATGGGGCGCAACTCGTCGAGCGAGGTCGTCATGGTTTCGGAGCGGGCGGCGTCTTTTGGCGGCGGAGAGGTTGGGTTGGGGGGAGAAAGGTGGAGCCTGACGCCAGACGCCAGACGGCCGAGCGACTGACTCTGACTAGAGACTAGAGACTAGAGGGCCGCCCGCCGTGATGTGTTTCACGTCGCTGCTATCGGCAAGGGGCAGCAAATCACACGTCGCCCAAGTGCGCCAGCAGCGCTGCCCTTGGCTGCACGCGTTGACTGCTCGCCAACGGCGTGCGTGCGTGTGCGTGTGCTATAGCCGGCATGGTATTGAGACTGATATTGGTATGCCCTTGTGGGTGCTTTTGGACGAGTCTACCTACGACCAGGTACCTACGTGTTAATGCCAGGACTCTCCGCCCCGCCGCCACCGACTCCCCACTGCCACTGCCACTGCCACTGCCGCCCCTCCTCCGCTCGACATATCAACAAAACATTACAACGCCCTCCCCTTCCCCCCTCCCCTCCCCTCGCCCTCCAAGCAAGGACCGGCGACACGGCGACACAAGCCTGACGCAGCCAGCACACGTCTCCCTCGCGCGCCCGCGCCCGCGCCCGCGCCAGCTGCTGACTCGTGCACGTTCAGAAAAACGTGGCTTCCCGCGTCCATGCACGTTGCTGACCCACTCGCCGGGGTCGTCGTCGTCTCCGGGCGTATCACGCTGCATTCTTGACTTCTACCTTTCTTGCCCTTTGTTGCATCTGCCGACTCTCTCTGTCTTTCCCATAGCCATCCCCCTCGATGAGATCAACCAGCCCAGCAAAACCTCTTCCCACAGCCACCACCTTGCTTACGTATTCCGCCATCAAACTAACCGTACCCCCCTCCCGCCGCCGTCAAACCCTCTTCGCAACCACCGTTCCCCCTCGTCGCCACCACATCACCCAATCCCCGCCCCCGCCGATCCCCTCCCCCTCCCCTCCCTCCACGTGGTGCCCTGCAGCAACCCTTGCCCGCAGTGAAACACACGACACCCAAGCTTCCTCCAACCCAACAGCCAACCGCCGCCTGTTCACGCACGCACGCACGCACCGAGCGACCCAACGGCTAAAAAGGAACCCCCCAAAACAACCGCCGCAACCCTGTCGCACGTGCTCGACCAAACCATGTCCCACCGCGTGCCCAAACTCTACTTGACGTTGCAATCTATCATGGTATCGGAAGAAACGTCTATCTGCTGCTTTCGGTCGACGACGTATTAAACTTCGATTGGGTCGCCATGTCGGAACTCTGTTTTGGGCTTTGCTAGACGCCGTGTTTGATGTGTCGTTGTGATCGTGATCCAAGGCACGTGGGGTCAGGTTGGTTTGGCGGTTGTGTGGGGGTGAGTGAGAGTGTACATGCTCATCCAGCTGACTACCTACCTACCTACCTAGGTACCTGGGTACCTACCTACCTGTCCATCGCCCCAGCTAGCTAGCGCCACCCACCTACACATGCTTCCACCCCCCGTCATACAGCACATGCATCTCATCGACGAGACAAAACCCACCCGCCTCCTCACCCCCCGTCCCGCGCCCCCACGTCTCGACGCGCCCCCTCACCTTGCGCCCCCTCAGCGCCGCCGTAGTCGTCCACCGCAGCACCCGGCTCTGCCACATGGCAACGTACGTCTGGAGCAGCGAGAGCTGCGCCTCGGGCAGCTGCGCCGCGGCGTATGCCGAGCCGTTGTAGCCGACGCGCACCAGTGGGTTGAGGAAGACGCCGCGCGTCGCGCTGAGGGCGTGGTCGGCGTGGATTAGGCAGCATTCTGAGCCCTCGAGGTGCGAGGCCGCGAGCGAGTCTGGGATCGCGCGGAAACGGAGCGCGTTGGGGCCGACGAAAGAGGATGCTGGCATGGCGACTGTGGGTGCGTTGGTTAGTCGTTTACTCTCAATTGACTCTCTCCCTCTTAGATGGTTACCCCCTCTGGACCAAACGTACCCATTCCGTTCCAGCACGACGCCACAGGCACCGGCTGGAGCCGCTCAGCCGCTACCCGCGACGCTCGCGCCCTGAACCACGGCCACGTCGCCATGACCACCTCGTGCCCGCTCGCGTCACGCAGCGCAAACGTATCGTAAAAGGCTGGCGGCCTCGCAAAGTCCAGCGCGCACGCCGCAGCGTACGAGCCCCCGTTGGTATCCAGCAAGCGCCGCACATCCGCAGGCGAGAAAACCACGTCGTTGAGGAACAGCACCGTATCAAAATGCTCGCCCTGCGCCGCCCGCGCCGCGAGCGCCTCAAACAGCGCGTTGCGGATCCCCGCGAGGAACGGTATCCGCCGCAGCTGCGTGCTACCGTCGGGTGTACGGATCCAGCCGTGCGCTGCCGGCGGCTGGTTGACTGCATCCGCGTGCGAGACGTACGAGAGGCGGATGTCGCGCTGGATGTCGAGGGCGTCCAGCGCGGCGTCGAGGTCCCACAGCGCGTCCTTTGTGTCGTCGAAGCTGCCGCTTTCGTGGATCGCCACGAAGACGTTTTCGATCCCCAGCTCTTGCACGAGCGTGAGGAGAGCAGCGCTCCAGTGGCTGCGTAGCAGACGCGCAGAGTTCCAGTGTTGCGCGGCGATGTAGACGCGCTGCGTGTTTGCGCGCCGCACAGAGGCTAGGCCTAGTGCAGCGCTTTGCGAGGCGTATATGCTTGTGACGTTTATCGAGTCCCAGAGGAGCAGGAGGAACAAGACAAGGCGCAGCGTAGAGGCCCGCGGGAGCCGGCGGAAAGAGTAGGAGCGGCGTCTGCGAATTGCTGTGTGTTGCTTTTCGTTCATCATCGTGTGGTGCTCGTTTCGCGTGATTACAACAGCGGCTGGTAAGAGTTGGTGGGATGGCGCAGGAGGGGCGATTTTTCCTTCGAGGAAACTGTTTATTGTTGGATAGGAGTTGGCTCCGATCACGCTTGGTTGTTTTCCGGAAGCGCTCAATCATCTGATGCTGGAATCGATGCTATAGTTTTCAAATAACTATTGGGACGGTGAGATGCCCGGCCAATTCCACCCGTTCCATCTTCTTCCATTCCACATTACCCCAGTGATATTGCGCACTACTGTCAAAGTCAATCCAATCTGTACCCTGAAGTTCGTCGGGAACTCGATACAATCACCCTTCGCTCAAACACATGGCAGAACCACTTGCCATCACGCTCCAACAGCACCATACCAGCATAGTCCCAGCACAGCGCCAAACACAATAGCCAGGGCAGGCGGCGCATGAAACCACGCCGTGACGGCATACGAGATGGAAGCAACAACAACCCACCACGGCTCGTCCGCCAGCGACTTCCCATCGCTGCTCTCCGGCGTCAGATAGCCAATCTGCCACAATCGATACACCGCCGTGAAGACGAGCCCGACAGCGCACGCATTGATCCCACGCAGCAAGCTAGCAACCCACGCCTTCGCCCGCATCACCTGCCAGATGGACTGCACGCCGACGGCGAGGACCAGCCCGGGGAAGAAGATGGCGACGAAGGAAATCAGCGCGCCGGCCGCCGTGGGTGCGCTGCTCGACGCGAGCGCCAGCGCGCCTAGGTACACGGAGAAGTTGAAGTTTGGGCCGGGGAACGCTTGGATTATCGCCAGCCCTAGCAGGAAGTCGCGCGGTGACACCCAGCCTGGCTCCACGACGTAAGCGCGCAGCAGCGGGATCACGACGGGGCCGCCGCCAAAGATGATGGTGCCGGCGAGGTACATGTTGGCGAAGAGGTCAAAGGGGAGTGGGCGAGTTGAGAGCATGCTGCGCGTGACCATTACGGCGATGAAAGATGCTGGTCGGGTTAGATGGGTGGTTGGCTTGATGGGAGAGGGACGTACCGAAGAAGCCTACAATGAGTGCTATCCCGAGCTTGATTGGAATTGTGTGGGCTTGGCCATCTGTCGTGGGTGGAGAGTACGTGCTTCGCCGGCTAGACTGGCTCGGGTCTGCGTCTTCTTGTACGGGTACGATGCGGTCTGTCGAGCTTCCAGCCTGCACTCTTCGCTTGATAGCCTCCGGTTGTCTCGGGCGCATTTCTCGCGCAGACGGGGTGCTTTGTGAAATTCCAACTTCTTCAGCGTCTCCTCCTTCATTCCTTGCTCTTCTTCTTTGGCTTTCCCACTTGTGTCTCAGCTTGCCTATTTTTTGTTGGAGCCAGACGTCCCAGATGATAGTTATGACGCCCCCAATCACAATGAGAACAGGAAAATACCAGAGTGCATTGTAGCATATCCCCGCACACGCTCCTGCAATGACGAGGATTCTTGTGAGTTTGTCCTGGATCGATTTCTCGGCCAACTGTCGAATTGATAAGCATCTCCGCAATCTGCCGATTTTCTGAGTTGAAGCTGTTGCGTACCTGCACAGCGGCCAAAGCAATGATTCCAACAGTACTCGCATTCATGCCACTTAGCAAAGCGTATACGATTGGCGGCAATCGATCAGGCATCTTCTGCACACCCAGCGACAGCCCATACATGCCGATCGCTCCAGGTAAACTCCACAGCAAGAACGCGAAGACTGCTGCGGCGAGACCAGCATGAGTCATTGTGATGCTGAAGAGCATCTTTGTAGATGCCGGACCGGGGAGCGCCTGGCATATCCCAAACAGCTCTTGATACTGCAACACATGTATCAGTCGCAGCGGTGATTTGGATGTCTGGAGAAGCTGACTGTCTGTTCATCAATCCACTTGCTACCTCCCTGGAACCCCAGGCCTTCAACGAAACGCCGATGTAGGATCTGAAAGTGCACAGGCGGCCCGCCAAATGCCGTGAACCCTAGATCCCACGTTCGTGTAAAGATCTCGGTGAGACGCAGTGCCAGCTTTGTGCTGGTGGGCTGAGCTCCACCGCGCTGCGCCTTCACTTGAGCACGGAGGCTGCTGACAATTGAGTACAATGTCATGGCTCGAATTGTGGAGTATGATGGATCGAGAGAAGAAAGGGCAACGAGGCCTGAGGAGGCATACACGGCAGTGTCTCGGATCTCAAATGAGCCACCGGAGCTGGCAATGGCGCGATTCGCGTATCAGAGCCAAGGCATGGCATGGCGTTCACGTTGTCCACACTAGCTGGCTGAGTGGCTGCTTTTGCTCATGGCGCCAGAATATCTTCGGGGAAGACTCCGTTCCCCCTGAACATGTTGGAACCACGAATAGAGCGGCTTGGTGGCATTGGTGCTGGACTTTACACTGAGCAAAGGCGAGACGAGTGCAAGATGAGGGGCAGGTCGGCCAGTGGGCGCGCGACTGCCGACATGGCTCTCGACGCTAGTCTTGAAGTGGTAACCCCCGTGTTTATTCGTTGTTTACCGCACTCTTACGCCCATCCATGTTCAATCCATGCGACGTCACGCTTCCCGCGCTCCCATCTTTTGTATAATGCATATCCTACCCGCCGTATAAACCGCCGCGCCCACAATACCCCCGAGCCCTTGCGCACATGGCGACGAAGAGCGAGACAGCGCGTACACGCACCGAAGCGATTAAAGCCGCGTTACGATCAACGACGACATGTTCGGATGCCACGGTAGCTGCGTTACAAGAGCTGCTTCTCCGCAAAAACGATGAGCCTGCGCAGAAGGAAAATGTACGGGCAAAGACTCCAGCGACGGCACGGAAAAGGGCTGGCACGGCGACCGCAGCAGATGGCGGCAAGCAGCCCGCCGACACACTCGCACCGCGGGACAAGTACATACTGGCTACCGAGGCCGCCAATGTCTCTCTCAAGACCCTTGCCGATGCGCTGAAGAACCAGACATCAACGCCCACCTCGCGAACTTCGTCCAACCCCAAACCGGCCCCCAACGATGCTGCCCGACCTGCTGCCCGACCGCGAGCAGGCCATGCGAAGACGCCCTCAGCCACGCAGAAGGCCTTGAAAGAGCGATCCGTCACACAAACTACAAACTCGACTGCAAAGCCCGCAGCGCTGCGCCGATCGTCGTCGTATTCCTCGTTCCTCACGCCGGGCCCCGATGCTGGTCTAGTCGCTACGGCCGAGTGCGCCCGCATCGCGTTTGCATACCTGGGGACGGCCGAGGCTGCGAAAGTCCTGGGCAAGGATTCACAAGATCTGCAATTGGAAAATGGCATTCTGGCTCTCGTGGGCAAGCTGGTTGCGCTGGGGTTGGACAATCTCGCAATCAAAGAGATGCGCAGCTTGAAGCGGAGATTGGACAAGCATCTGGGGCACGACACTGTAAAACAGGAGCCAAAGGTCACAACATCAAAGTCGGAGTCCCTGCAAAGCGCTGCGACGGACAAAGAGAGTCTGGCGTCGCTATTGGGCTTTGGCGAGATTGACGCACAGAGTCCTGCCCTGCCACTTGTTGCCAACCTCCAGACATACACGTTACGCGTAATAGCAAGATTAAAAAGACCTCGTATCATCGAAGCCACTTGGGAGTATCTGCAGCTTGACAACCCGTCATCTCCCGCGAACCTGCTCCAACATCTTGCCAACTCTCCGAGCGGCGCGCCCAAAGCCGCACGACAGCTCGAATCTCTTGCACAAACAATATTAACTCTATGTCCTAGCATTGCTAGCGCAAGTGATGCCGCAACCCTGCAGCCGTCGCCCGCTGTTGTGCTTCGGTTACAGCTCCTGGCTTTCAAAATCAGAAATAAATGGTGGGCGCTGTCAAACCACAAGGGCAATTCGGAGCAAGAGCTTCTAGAGCCTTTTGCAAAATGTGTCGTCACATTTGCTCGCAGGTCAGACCTCCCTGCTGTCGAGAAATACAACCTATCCGAGTCTCTGTACAAGGATCTCGCAGATCAGTTGGGCGTTGCGGTGCCGAGCAAAAACAACGTCTCCGGCTCTGCTTTCATAATTTCTAAAGCTTTGTCCTCGCTTGCTCAGGCAGCAGACTTGTCTGATGAAGCGCTTCGTTGGCTGGGACCATCGAATACGGGAGCATCCACGTCTTCTGCAGCGAAACAGGCCTGTCGAACCGTCCGCGTCGCAACCGTTTCCATCGAAGCTTTGCTCAAAGGTCAGGATAAACCCGGCATAGATGAGGTAGTTACAGCTGCTCTAGAAGCCCTGAAGGGGAGCCTAGGTGGCTCAGCGTTGGAACTTGACTCTCTGTTCATGGAGGCCAATGCTCTGAGACGCATCTCCACAAAATGGCTTGCGACAATCATCTCAACTTCGAAAGATGGTGCCAGCGATCTTTCGTCACGAGGTCAGGCAATATCTGCGATAGCAGCGAGCATACACTTCTCTGCCAGATTTGTTGGCACTGGGAGCACCGCTGACGCCGATCCCAAATCTCAATACCGACACGAAGATAGGCATGGCATGGCTTGGAAGTGCCTGAAAAGCATCATGGAATCTGCAATGACATGCTGCAAGCACACGTTAGGATCTTCGAGCCACTGGACAGATCTAGACGCTATTCTCCAGGATTGCTCACATATCCTTCTTAGACTCGAGGAAGAGAACGCACAGAGCACGATTCCCAAAACGCAAGAAACCGAGTTGATCCAAACTTTTATTGTCAAACTCTCAAACGCATACTGGACAGTCCACCTACAGTCACGTAAGAAGGAATCTGAGGTTGAACTCACGCTCGCGGCCATGCAGCGCTCCATCCAACTTGTGCAGAAACGATCGCCATTTGAAAAAGAAGCTGCTCACTTCACGATGAAACTCGAAAGGACCGGGGATTTGTTAGAGAGTCTTGACCGCGCCTCTGCGTCTCGTGAAGTTTTGGAGCAGTGCATCCAAAGCAACGTCGACGCAGGTGTATTCCAGACAATCGCCGATAGTGCTGCGAAACATCCACTCCAAATGTCATTTGAAGGCGAAACGCCAACGGCTGGCCTTGGTCGAGTGCTCAAGTCTTTGCATCGCTCGTACATCAAGCACGGCCTGAAACGCAAGGATGAGCTCGCTTTCTATGATGACACCGAGCTGCAGGCTGGAGTTCGAGGAGCGCTCCTCGAGTGGCAACTGGGACTCTATTCGAAAACAATGTCTAGGAATCGACAATGGGACACAAATTTGAACGGATCCATCGCCGCCATCGTGCAACGACTCTCGGAGATTTATACAGCGCAGAATTATCCTATCCGGCGTATGAGGCTTTACGCAGTATTGCTCCAGCTGAATCAAGGCTACCCACATATTGTGTCCTCTGATGCTCTGCCACAAGACCTCCTCACATCGGACAAACTCAACATCAACGGCTCTGAAGATGAAGGACTAGCCAGGTTTGAACGGCATTTCAAGGCTCTCTGCGATCTCAAAACATCGTTGCAGCAACCCGTCCCTCCCATACAAACAATACGGCAATGCTTTAAGATCTGGGAGTCTATAGTAGACTCAGCCATGTCCTGGGATACACTCATCGACTGTTTAGACGATACCGATACATGGGTCCAAGATGTCCAAGCAAGCGTTGATTATCTGAACGCAAAGGGAGAAGAGTACCTTGTGCTGCCAGTTCTGCATCTCCTGGTCAAGGCTTTCGAACTGCAGAAGGGCTCAGATGCTTCAGAGCTGATTCTGAATCTTTGCCTGCTTGGTGTTCAATTCCTACGCCTTGGATACACAGGCAAAGCCGGTCTTGCGTTGGCTAAAGCTGAAGCGCTGATCGAACGCAAATCCACATCTATTGACGCAAAGTTAAGGTGGCACGTCGCCTACGCTGAATATCTGCTGAGAATTGGCAATGCTACGAAATGGTATGTTACATTTCCCGCCAACCGCTTTTATCACTGACGTTCCTTCTAGTGCAACCCTCCTGGTTGCTGCTGAGGCGATAGCACAGGCAGATTCTCAATTCATGGATCTTGCAAAGTCAGCAACCACAATGTCCGGTCGGATACGGTTCAACGGTATTTTAGCTGATGTGTGCTACGTTTACTCGCTCTTTGCTACCCACAACGGCTCCCTCAAAGACGCTGCAAGGTACGCGAAGCAATGCGTCACGCTCAACCGTCGAACATGGGCTGCATTAGAATCCAAAGCCAACACGCGGCAAGCGGATAACCTGAGATCCGGTGCAGATACCGCTAATGGCGCTTCCTCGGACCATTTGAATACCATGCGGAACGAAAAGGGTGAACTTCTTGTGGTGTCCAACACGCACGAAGCACTGGGAGGTGCGGACTTCTGGTTCTTGGTCCCTGCTTTGTATCGTGGATTGATGCAGCACTCGCTGGTTTTCGCCAATCAAGGCTTGCTGCAGGAGGCCATCTTTGTCGCGGAGCAAGCCGAGAAGGTTGCTGCAGCTACGCAGTCTCCATCTCTGCTGACCGACAACGCTAGCTGGCGAGCAGAATGCTGGGCACAGAGTGGTAGGCCAGACAAGGCCGAGACACTTCTCAAGAGCGTGGAACAGCACTCAACACGGAAATGCCTATCTGCTGCAGGCTTCCACTCTGCAGTTGCTCGCGTTCACCATTTCACTGGTCGGTACGAGGAAGAGATAGCATCTTACAACTTGCTGGAGAAGTTGCTAGACAATCTTACTTCACCCTCACACATCAAGTACCTTGATACTGTGCAGACAAGCGTTGATGCGCTCGCAGATAAGGTATCCAGCATTTCCCTCGACACGACCGATGTCAACCCGACCAAACTGGCAACGACTGCTAGAGGTCGAAAGCCAGCGGCAGCCAAGACTACAACATGCACCGCCTCGAGATCCACAACCGGTACTCGTGCCAAAGCTAGCACCAGCGGTACCTCGAAGACAGGCTCAAAGACCCAACGGCAGGTTGCCACGGCTGTGGCTCCAGAAACATCCAAGGTCGCCGATCAATGCTCTACTCTAGTCGCTTACCAGGCCATGGTTATGCATAGAGTTGTGCTTGCACACCTGCTTCAAGATGACATATCTAAAGCAGCTGACACAATTGCGCGTATCGAAAAAATGCAGAACGGCGCCGACCAGGATGTCTTACACATGTGGGCCAAGTTCAAATTCATGCTTGCACAAAGTGCGAAGGAGATTGCGGAAGACTTTGCTTTCAACACACTTCCCGAGTCGACCATCGCTTTCCCTGCTATCGGTATAAAAGACAGAAGGCTGTCTGAGCTTCCGCCAATGAAACGGGCTGCGCCAGCTTCTTCAGCAGCAACTAAAAGCGGCCGTAGGAAGAAACCCACAAAGGCAGACTTCACGGAAACGCTGCACACTGCTCGAGAAGGATTGCTCGAGGTGCATGCGCTTGCTGCTGCCCGTGGATCAAACCACTTGTTCCAACAGGTGTCTACTGCATTAGGTCACGTCACAGTGCTACTATCTGCAGTCTCGGGAGGAGAGCTTCGCGGCTCGCTCCACCCTCTGTATGCAGCTTACACGAGTGAAATCCCCAAGTGCAATGCTTTGCGGCTTGCGCAAGAGTCGGTCGAAGCTGATAGGGAGCAAATGACACGTGACGAGTGTCTGCGATGGCCGATGGCGGAGGCCTCAAGCTTTAGCCTCGCATCGGCCTCTGAGTTCCAAAAATTGTACGTCGACATCATCCCCGAGTCTTGGATTGCTATGTCGCTGGCACTGAACGAGGCTCGTGACGAGCTGTACATTACGCGATATGAGGCTGGATTGGCTCCCTTCGTACTGCGCTTGCCACTGGCACGTCATGCTTCACGAGATATGGATGAAGAAGAGTTTTCGTTCGAAGATGGCAAAGCCAGCTTTGATGAGCTAATCGAGCTGAGCGATTTCAGCACACGGACGGCGAAAGACATGAGTTCGAAACAGGCCCGCCAGCAATGGTGGGCCGAGCGTGAGGCCTTGGACACCCGTCTCCACGAACTTCTCATAAATATGGAAAACATCTGGCTTGGTGGTTTCAAGGGAGTGTTCTCGCAACACTTGCGACAGCCTACTCTCCTCGCTCGGTTCCGCAAAACATTCGAAAACGTATTGAACAACCATCTGCCTTCTCGTAGAAAGAAGACGCAAGCAAAGAGAGCCGTTCTGGACAGTCGAGTCCTGGAGCTCTTCATCGGGCTGGGCGATATTGCGAATGAGGATCTTGATCTTGACGAGGAACTGATGGATCTCATATACTTTGTGGTTGACATCCTCCAATTCAACGGCGAGCCAAACGCATACGATGAAATCGACTTCGACGCCATGGTTGTTGAAACGCATGACGCCCTGCGATCGTACCACGAAGCTTCTCACAACTCTCAGTCGTCAACACCACACACCATCCTTATCCTAGACAACAACCTCCACGCCTTTCCGTGGGAATCGATGCCATGTCTGGAGAAGCTCTCGATTTCTCGACTCCCTTCGCTTGCTGCACTCCGCGAGCGACTCCTTGCTGTCAGATCTCCCATCGCCCAGGAACACACCGCTCCTGGGCATTACATCAATGCTGCACACGGGGGTGCGAGCATTTTGAATCCATCCGGCGACTTGACCCACACTCTGAACACGCTCGAGCCATACCTCAAGGAGCTCCAAGGGCCGTGGGACCACATCAGCAGCCGCGCGCCGTCGGAGAAAGAATTCGAAAATGCACTACGCCACAAAGACCTCGTCCTCTACTTCGGGCACGGCAGCGGCGCCCAATTCGTGCGCTCCAAATCCGTCCGCCGCCTCTACCCCGGCCAGGAGCAAACGGCAGAAGCCAAAAAGCCAGGCTGCGCAACCACGTTCCTCTTCGGCTGCTCGTCAGTCCATCTCACCGAGAACGGCATCTACGAGCCATCCGGCATGCTCTCGTCGTACCTGATGGCCGGCGCGCCCGCCGTCCTCGGCATGCTCTGGGACGTGACGGACAAGGACTGCGACCGCTTCGCCATCCGCGCAGGCGAGCTGTGGGGCCTGTGGCCCGAGACCAACAAGGACGCGCCGCGGGGTACAAAGACGCCTGCGAAAACGCCCGCGAAGACGCCTGCGAAGAAGGCGCGCGGAAAAGCCAAGGCTGGGCAGGTCGTGCAAGACATGGGCGAGAGGCGCTGCGGGTTGGGCCTCGATGAGGCGGTTAGGGATGCGCGGTCGGCGTGTGTGCTGCGCTATCTGAATGGTGCGGCTGCCGTCGTGTATGGGATACCCGTGTATTTGGAGTAGACGTGTTTGTGTTCGTGTTCGTTTGGTACAAGGGGGGTCAATGCCAGAGCGATGTCGTATGACGCCTACTCTGGGTTTTCAATTGTGAATGAATCGTGTTGTCTAGTTATACGTGATAAGTTACGAAGCATTGTTGGGAGGTCTTAGAACTCGTAATTTTGTAGAATTTATGCAGTTGTGGCACGGGGTAGATATATTATACGCCTTAGAATTTTATCTTTGGGAGTGTTTGCACCGATAGGATTGTGTTCACTGATAGAGAAAAGCGATGCAGGTGATAGATAGCGAGCAGATGGTTGATTTTGATGGAGTATCGAAGCACCAAGGCGAACTCACTTTTGACATGTTCTGGACGGCACCACTTCGCCATTGAGCTTCCACACAATGCGTAAATTCGTCTGCAGGGGTATCTCTAAACACACCTGCCTCTCTACAAGACCGACCAAGCCACACAGCAAAACGCCCAGACCTCTACTTTACTCTAGCAACAAAACCACCCAAACCCATCGTCACTCCTCCGTCCCATGCTCTCCCCCCAAATCCATATCCGTGTCCAATCCCGGGCCATGTTCCATGCCAAGCCCAAGATTCACATCCGCACCGAACGCCATCAGCGAATTCTCGTCATCGAAATCAGTGACAAACCAGCCGGGGACGCTCCAGTTGCCGTACTGCCAGGGATCCGTAGCTGGGTCGAGCAGTGGCGATGCGTCGCCCGGCTGATCGCGGCTGTCGAAAAGAGAGTGGTACGGATCCATGGTGGCGCTGGGGTGGGGCGGGGGGATGTGCGAGGAGGGGGTAGGGCAGGGGTTTGGGGAGGGGGCGGATGCCGAGGCAGAGGCGATGGCGGTGGCGGCTTCGTCTTGGTGGATTAGGTCGGTTATGTTCTGTGGGGTGTTAGGCGCGGGTGGTGGTGGGGAAGGGATAGATGCTGTACTCACAATGTTGACGGTAGAGGCGACTTTCTTCATGAGGCCCAACACAATCGAGTAGGCGCGTCTGGCCATGCCGTTGTTGTGCCTCATGACGCGCAGCCAGGCGATCATTTTCATCAGGTAGGGATGAATGTCTTGGTGGTCTTCGGGGAAGTTTGATGGCGACTTGGTCACTTCGAGGAGCAGGATCAGAAGCGCTTGCATGATGACGTGCACCATCTTCCACCATGGACCGGCCCGGTACAGCATCACGAGTTGGGTGTTTGGGTCATCGGGCAGAAGGTCCGCAACTGCCTTGGCCGTGTTCACGCATTCCGTTGCCATTTTACCATTGAAGTCATCGGAGCTCTTTGACTGGTTTGGGATGCGGCGGTCGAGTCGGCATAGGCATGGTCGAGTGATGAGGATCCTGGTGCTCCTGTAGAGGATGTCGAGACTGTTCTGCTCGCGCGCGTAACGGTTGTTGTACATTTCGGTCCTGTTGAGGAATTGGAGACCTTCGGGAAGAGAGGCTGCCCATGCATCGAGCTCATCGATTAGGGAAGCGATGGTTGTTTGTACTGATTGCCACGATTGATTGACGGTACCCGCGGCATAGAGACTTAGTGATTTTCGGGTGATTAGGCTCAGACGTACGGTGTGCTTGAGGTAAGAGCCAGAGTTGGCAGGACCGTGTGCAGATGCAGGGTAACGCTTAACCGTCGACTCTTTTGATCCGGAACCCGCTTCTTGGCCCCTCAAAAAGTCTTTGGGCATAATCACCGCGTCTCTCGAATCGCGAAACTGTGTCTCGATGACAGACTTTTCGATGTCTTCGGACGAAGTGGGAAGCGGAAGGGGCACCGAGCTGATGCCTTCCATCTCAATGCACGGACGTCCAGTTATGGCAGAAACAAGCAGTTCAAGGCAGTAGTTTCCCCACCAGATTCGAGACATGTTCTCTTTCTTGACAACATCGATATTGCTGTCTTCGTTGCGGATGTGGAGCCCCATGGCGATTCCGGATCGCAGTGCCGTCCCGATCAAGACCCACGAGCTACCAAGTCTAAGCTACATGCAAGTAGTGGTACAAAGGGGAAACCCACCGATTGACGTGGCCAATACTAAGATAATAGAAGGCCAAGAGACCTAGCTGGAGTCAGCTTGCTGGACATGGTTTGTCGCCTCACCAAAAGGACGCACTGGTAATCTGCATTTGCGGCAGGTCTGGATGTGAGAACCACCAAGGATCATCTAGGCTCAAAATCCAAGCACGCGAGTAGTAGATGCAATGGTGGTTCTCGTACACTTTGCAGTCCGCTCTCGTTAAGTCGTTGTAGACGGACCCGATCGCAAAGACGAGATTGAGAGCTGCCTGCCACTTCTTGGACGGTGTATAAGGAACATCACTTCCCAAAGAGACGTAATCTAATACAAGTATGTTAAGTCAGTTGACGAACTAATGATGCATAATTTTCTCCATGTTCGAGAGTTGAAGAGAGCGCAACACACATCAACTGCATCTCCGATTGGTCGCTGCTCGGTTAGTTTAGCCCGCTGGATGAACGTACATCTATAGAATTGGTCCATGAATGGTCTCTTGGCTAAGAGCGGATAGGAGTTGTGGCAGCTCTCCATATATGTATGCAAAAGTTTTTCTGCTGTTTCATAGGGCGGCATCACAAGCGGATCGGCTGTGAGATCGGTATTGAAGGGTTCGTCGTCGAGATAGAAGCTCGCTTTACTTGTGTGCATGACTGGCCATGGGTCCTTCTTTTGACGATGTCTCAGCGCAGACAGACGGTCTGAAACTGATTTGACGTCTTCGCCTGGTGGACCATAGGGACCTTCGGGTTGGTTTGGGTTTTTTTGAGCATCGACTCTGCGCAACCATTGTACCTCGGAGGCTTTGCCGACAAATCCAGTGGCCCGCGCTGTTTCATTGTAGTTGATGTCTTCGTCAAGCAGGTCCAAGTCGGAATTATTGCCAACGTCGGCGCTCACTTTTGCTTCTCCCTGCTCTTCAGAGTATGGTGATTGCCCTTGACGTTCTGCTGCCTTCTGCATTGCTGTCTGTAGTGGGAAAATGGATGAGCACAGCTAGAACAGGGCACTGCGTTTCCACTTACTGTTGCATCATCAACATCGTCGGTGGCCTGATTTAGATTAGCAGTTTGCTATTCACCTCCCGTACACGATACGCACCGCTTTGAGAAGATGGTGAATCCTGGTCTGTTCGCTCTCGGGCACTTGCGGCAGGAGGTCCCGTAACAGGGTAATCATTTCTTGGTTTCGCGACGTTGCCCTGTGGAATGTCAAGCGACCGACAGACAGGCCGGGGGAGGACGACCAACACTCTGAGGCGATCCTTCCGAATGGTCGGATATACACAGGATGTTGCATGCTCGACGCAATTGGAGCACTTGGGCAGCGCACTGTTGCATCTGACTTTTCGTGATTTGCAAGTCAGACAGGCGCGAGCGGCTCTATACGGCCGGGGTACGCCGGGTTTTCGATTCTGGTCGGGCGGTTTGTGAGTGGCTTTTGGGATTGGGACTCTTGAGGGACCCGAGGAAGCAGGACCAGGACCGGGTGGGTTGGAAGGAGACATGTCGATGGAGGGAGTGCGAGGGGATGACTATGGTCCTATACTGCCAGGAAAGTGGTGTGCATGGCGGTGTGGTGTTGAAAATGCAGCAGCGAAGGGGGAAGTTGGGGTGGTGGCGGCGGACACTGCCATGCTTTTCGTGACAGGTCGGCATGTGTGCAAGCGCGCTGAGAGGCCCGGCTGGAGATGCCGCGTCTGATCTAGGTAAGGCGCAAGCTCTCCTCGTAGATATGGATAGGTATTAGATGATTGTGTCGACCAAGTTGATTGCCTCATTTACGGGCAACGCGGCGTCTTCCAAGTCAAGGCATACAATGTCCTTGGTATTACCTCGTCAACGATGCTCGTCTCGAAGTGGTGACCACGTGACTTTGGGTGACAGCCTCAAACTGACGCGAGGCGGATGAGGCAAAGACATGTTTCTATCAGAGTCCACATGGGGACGGTATTGACAGGGCGTAATGAGACTGCCATTGCCACCCCGCCATGGCCATGCCTGTAGGTAGAGGGCCCAGGCATGTCTGGACAAGGATGGCGGGGATGGGGATGGGGGTGGAGTCGATGACAATCGATAAGCAAGGCTGGAGCTTCCATCAGATCGGCGACTTGGACGGAGGCACATGCTCGATGCTTATAGCTGCCCAAAACTCTGTGCAATAGCAACAGCAACCAGTCACGTCACAATCCTCTGCTCCGCGCGTCACACATCGGCTGTGCCAAAGCAACAAGTCGCTCACCGTTTCGGCCATAGTTCCCGACACGACGCCGCCGTCAACTCGACCCCGCCAACCCCTCCTCAAATGGCCGACAACAGCGAAAGCCACTACTTCACCCACGAGCCACCGCCAAAAGACCTCAACACAAACACGACGCTCGCGAGGGAGTTTATCAACCGCCATGCCAGCGATGGCCGCCGCGTTGTGCTCGTTACCTCGGGCGGGACCACGGTGCCGTTAGAAACCCAGACGGTGCGCTTCATCGACAACTTCTCAGCCGGCACGCGCGGAGCCACGAGCGCAGAGTACTTTCTGCAGAATGGCTACGCCGTCATCTTCCTGCACCGCCAGTTCTCCCTCCTGCCCTACTCGCGGCACTACTCGCACAACACGCGGTCCTTCCTCGACTACATGAAGGAAGAAGACGGGCGCGTCGTCGTCGACCAGCAGCACCAGAACGAGATGCTGCGCGTGCTGCGGCAGTTTGCAGAGGCCAAGCGCGACAACAAGCTGCTCATCCTGTCCTACGTCACAATCACAGAGTACCTCTGGAACCTGCGCGAAGTCGCCAAGCTCATGCGCCCGCTGGGGCCCAGCGCCATGTTCTACCTCGCCGCCGCCGTGTCCGACTTCTTCGTGCCCCAGGACCGCATGGTCGAGCACAAGATCCAATCCAACGAGGAATTCACCTCCGACGCCCACGCCCACGCCCCCGACGCCCACACCAAGCCCCCCGCGGCGCGGACCGAAGGGCGCAGTCTCGTCATCGACCTGGAGCCCGTGCCCAAGTTCCTCAAGCAGCTAGTCGACGGCTGGGCGCCAGAGGCCATGATCGTGAGCTTCAAGCTCGAAACAGACCCGTCAATCCTCGTCACAAAGGCGCGCTACTCGCTGAACAAGTACGCCCACCACCTCGTCATCGGCAACCTGCTGCTCACGCGCAAGTGGGAGGTCGTCTTTGTGTCTGCGCTCGAGGGTGAAAAGTGGATCCGCGTCCCCTCGAGCCGCAGGACAAAGAGCTTCTCGGGCGTGCAATCCCTCGTCGGCTCCGCGGACCAGCAGACTGGCACCGGCGCTGTCGAGGCCCAGCACTCTATTGCGGGCGAGAGCGGCGTGCCCAAAGGAGAGCCCGCTGTCGAGATTGAGTCGCTGATCATTCCGGAGATCGAGGTCATGCACACCAAACTCATAGCGCAGGCGCAGGCGCAGGCGCGGCCCCAGGCTTCGTAGCGTGATGAAGATTCACGAGCGGTAGACGTGTATGTAAATGAACATTGAGTTCACTGGATCCTGTATCCAGTATGTAGACATTATTTGTTGTACGCTCTCACTTGAATGGCGTTGTTTAAAGAAGTAGTCAACTATTCAGAAAAAGTAACAATCACACACACACTGCACTTCGCAAGCAAACAAAACCACAACTTCTAATATTCTCAAAGACTGAACACCCAGCATCACCCACCCACAACCTTGGCCACCAACCGGACTCCACAGCGCCATGACGCAACGCCTCACAAGACCCAAACCCGCCCAACCCACCCTACAACTCTACTTCCCCTTTCCCCCATCCCCGAAATCGCACCCCCTACCTTTCCCGGGCCCTGATCCCAGGGAAGGGGGAGCGAGGGACGGGCGTCAGCAGCTCGAGCAGCTCAGCCGGCGTACGGGCGGGCGCACAAAAGCCAGA
>WODD01000076.1:168094-295688 GCA_019775935.1 Neoascochyta sp. HWLR27 | reverse complement strand
GGGGGGGGGGGGGGGGGGGGGGGGCTCCGTTGGCCCGACTACCTACCTACTCACCTCACGTCGCCTCGCCTCACGTCGCATCCACCGCCCATGGCAACGCCCTGCACGCTCCCCCAGAAGAACCCCGGTCCCGTTGCTATACCTACAGCGAGTGCATGCATACAGCGAGTGCATGCAGGCTGTCTGTGCAGTGGTGCGAGCCTGGCGCCTGGGTTCCTGGGGTCGGGGTCTATTTACAGCCGTGTTTTTGTCAAGCTGCAACAGCAACGATAACGGTGCTGCATTGCATGACGGGACGGGCCTGTCTCTGTTCGCGCTACGCTAGGTACGCTACACTCCACTCCACTACACTACACATCAGCTCTTGGTGTCGAATGCTTACAGACGCCGTGGCAAGTCACGGTCCTGTACGCTTGTGCAGCTTCCGTGTATCCGCACGGCTGATTGGCAACGACGTCGTATTTGGGGCCCAGTGTGCAACGAGGGCATCTGGTCGTGTGGAGTTCTACGAGCATCCGAGTTTGCTTCTGGAAGCCGTGCCCAGCCCCATAAAGGCAGTGTAGCGCGCGTTACACGGCAGCTCTAAGCGCCCTAGGCAACTCCCCGCTGTCCAAGATGAGTTGTGCAGCTGTGGTTTTTGTTAATTAGAGCACAGGTTTGATCGTCGCCTGGGCGCTGGATCTCCGACCCTATTGACAGCAATAAACGTGCTACAGCAGTCAGCCAAGCGCTGCACCCAAGTATCTGTGCGCGGCATGTGTGGCGGTGTGAGGTTGCAACGGCGGAGGGAGTGCGGATGGGGATGCATGTCATGTTCAAATCAGGCTTCCTGCTACAGACGTGTCTGCATGTGGACAGGTCATCTGGCGTTGCTGTGCGTGTTGGGCGAGCGACGAGGATGCACTTGGGCAATGTTGTCCACGTAACAGCATGCGCCCGGCGCACTCGTGTGCACAAGGCCCGACGGCTGGCCTCTGCCATGGCAGACGGGGTCGTTTGTTTTCGCCCAGGAATATCTTGCCTGAAGGAGCAGTGATGTGTGCCTGGAAGTTGAGCAAGCCGGCGACAAAACTCTTGAGCCCTGCACGTCCAGCCCTACAGCGGTCGGCCCTTTGGGAAGATTGAGGCAGGGGCCTGGGTTCCGGAGCGATCGCTGTTATTTCGATTGAGACTGACGGGTGTCAACATGACTCTCTGCGGCTGCAATAGCGACGGCCGGAGGGACGGATGGTCGCCGTGCTCGTCGTGAATCAAGCGGAGAAGCGAGTTCCCAAATTGCGATGATGTGCCAGTGGATTTGCGGAGTGGGCGGCTGTCCCTGTCGATGTGTAATATGGGACGCTGAGTATTGGTAGGTATTGGATCGTGGTACTATTGTTAGCACCAACACGACAGTAGCAAAGCTCGTGACCCTTTTTTTTGCAAAGTTAGTTAGCAATTGCGCTGTGCCGAACAGCGCCAGGCCGACTATTGGGCAGCGCCACATGGGGCGAGCATAAGGCGACGAAAGTCGTCGGCCGACGCGATGTGCCGATGCAGGTGGACCCCCAAAGAGCCCGGCCCGCGCGGGTACCTGACGGTGCAAGAGCGGCGTGTCCACGTGATGCAAAGACCGGGGCGTTGTGCACGCTAGGGCAATGGCAGTAGTCACGATCGGCAAGGTCCTCTCGTGTCAGCCGCCAGAGACTCGGAAAAGAGCGAGTGCGTGCAGTATTGGAGATGAGGGCGCGAGGTAGGGTGCAAGCGGGGTGCCTGATATGCAAAGAGTGGAGGGTCGTGGGTCGTGGGTCGTGGGTGGTGTGAGGGCGAGGTTAGGGCTGAGAAGAAAGCGACGAAACGACCGTCGGCGGGACAGGGCGAGGCGAGATCAAGGAGTGGCATAGGGCAGGCACGGCCTGGGGGAATCGACGTCACGCATCGTATTGAGGGAAATTGAAAACCAAACCAAGCAAGAGGGTGGTTCGAGGGGTCCATGCAGGCCTGGGGGTGCAATCTTAGGGATACGACGCTGGCGGGGCTGACGAGGCAGCAAGAGGCAGTGAGAGGCAGTGAGAGGCAGTGAGAGGCAAGGAGGATGACCATCGCTGGCGAGGCGAGCCGTTCCTGGCACCGTTGGCGATAGCTAGGGACGGCAGGACGGATGTTTGTCAGGAAAGCTTGTTGGGGCGTCGTCGGGACCTGGACGGCCTACTCCGGAGAGAGCAGGTGGCAGCGAGCTCGGCTTGGTGGGTGGAGAGGCTAGAGCGGGCAGCGAGTGCGAGGATACGAGGGACGGGAAAAGGCTCTCGTCAGCATCACGCCCACTGTGGCTGGGCTACAAAGTCTAAAGGGCGGTGCTTTTGCGGGCACGGCAGCGGCTAGGGAGCGCGGCGGAGGTTACCTGACGTATGGGGGGGTCTTGGAGGTCTTGGAAGTGCTGGGCGTGGTGGAGAGCTTGGTGGAGAGCTTGGTGGTGGAGGGATGGCAGGACAAGGCCAGGACAAGGACGACGAAGAGCAGCAGGCGAATGTGGGGGCGGCGTGGGTGTGGATGTAAATGCCCCTGACTTGGGCCATTGCTGGCTAGCGCTGAGACGACGCCAGACGGCTGCTGCAATTTCTTGCATGCTACCACTCGCTCGCGTAGGCCTAATGCTTGACCTCACCAAGCTTTTTGCTACGCCTCTGGGCCGACCGGTGACAGCGACCCAATCTCACTGACCACTCGACACAAGTCATGGCCGACAGCCGTAGCGTAAGTAGCGCTGGGCCGTGGGAGTGGGCGCCCGCACACACAGACAGGCAGACAGACAGACGCCGAGGCTTCGCTCTTCACTCGACCTCTGCACACCTGCACACCTGCACGCTGCACACCACCCCGGCCGGCACTCGTGTTGACTGCCGCCATTCCATTATTCCCTCGCCCCAAAATTAGCATCACGAGTGGCTGACAGCAGCTTCCATGTGTCAATCAGCCCAGCACCCCCGGCGCCGTCCATGCGCTGGCTAGCATTGGCCGTGAATTTGCCGCCCCATCCACATTCGGCCTTATTTCAAGCCGCTGATTGGCGGCCCCAGTGAAACCGCTTCCTTCCAGGACCGCGCCTGCGACAGGGGTCCGCTGTCCGTACCGTATACCTTTGGATTTAATACTTGGTCTCCAGCGCGCCCACCTTCTGCTCTCCACCGCGTCTGCTGTAGGCACTTTCAAGTCCCTTGCCTTCAGCCCCCTCCTCCCCCAGTGTGCTCTCGTAGTACCAGCCATTCGTTTGTAGCTCTGCTGCACCACACTCGCTTTAATAAACTGCCTTACTGCAGCGCCCTACCACGGCTGTCTGCTTGCTCTGCTCTATACACTTAATATTCCGTAGCTGCTGATCAACTGGTACGTTCCTTCCCTCCCTCACTACCCTACCAACTACACCTCACGCCACATCCGATACTCGACCCTTCACCCACCACCTCCCCACCACTCCACCACATCACCACATCACCACATCCCATATCCGCCCGCCGCGGCTTACCCATTCTCTAGATCTCACTTCACCACTATGAGGACTTCCTTCCTCGCCGTCGGCGCTCTCGCCGGCCTGGCTACCGCCAACATCAACTTCCACTGGGTCAACCCCACGTGCGATGTCACCTCGACTATCAACAAGTGCCTGACTGGCCAGCACTGCACCGACAAGAACACGTGCGCCCCCGACCTCGTCAGCGACCACACCAAGATTGTCTCGCGCTCGTCTCTCCGCGTCAACGCTGCCCCCGAGAAGAGGCAGGCCAAGTACTCGCAGGACGGCCAGTGCGGTCCCGCTCACGGCAACCTCCTCTGCGACCCCAACAGCACTGTCTACAGCGGCACCTGCTGCTCCCAGTACGGCTGGTGCGGATCCACCGAGACTCACTGCGGAACTGGATGCCTGTCGGGTTGCAACAACAACAGCCCCGCTCCCCAGCCGACCAAGGCTGCTGAGCCCACCACGCCCGCTACCGGCGGCGCCGCTCCCCGTGACGATGGCAGGTGTGGAAAGGACTTTGCCGGCGCAACCTGCGACGCAAAGGGCGCCTTCGGTGGATGCTGCAGTGCCTACGGATACTGCGGAAGCACCGACGGCCACTGTGTCGCCGCCAACGGCTGCCAGAACGGCTGCAAGGGTGCTGCTGCCCCTGAGCCCTCCAAGGCTGCCGACCCCACCGTCTCCCGCCCTCCTTCGACGACCACCACCGGCGAGCCCGTCCTCGGAAAGCCCACCAACACTCCCGCCAACCCCCAGGGTGTCCCCACCACCGACGGAACCTGCGGCGCCACCTTCAAGGACACTGTCTGCGGTGACTGGGCCCAGGGCTCTTGCTGCTCCATGTACGGATACTGCGGCAACACCACCTCCCACTGCGGTGAGGGTTGCCAGAGCGGTCCTTGCGTCAACGCTCCTTCTGTTCGCGCTCCTGCTGCCAGCCCCGCCCCTGTCGCCGTCAAGCCTGGAACCATCCAGATCAAGGGCCGCTCCGGTGTCCCTGCTATGCACGCTGGTCTGATGCAGAACGGCCGCGTTGTCTTCCTCGACAAGGTTGAGGACTACACCGAGCTCAAGCTTGCCAACGGCCAGTACGCTTACTCGTCCGAGTACGACCCCGTGACCCAGCAGCTCACCCCCCTCGCCTACAAGACCAACGCCTTCTGCTCTGGCGGTATCTTCCTTCCCGACGGCCGCTTCATGTCCGTCGGCGGTAACGCTCCCCTCGACTTCATTGACCCCACCGTCGGCGATGGTTTCAAGGGTATCCGTTTCCTGAAGCGCACTGCCGATGGTGCTCTCAACGGCCAGTCTTGGACCGAGCCCGGCCAGCAGCTCAACACTGCCCGCTGGTACGCCTCCGTCCAGGTCATGCACGACAACTCCATCTTCGTCGCCTCTGGAAGTTTGAACGGTCTCGACCCCACCAAGCCCGAGAACAACAACCCCACGTACGAGATCCTCAACTCCAACGGTACCCCCCGCGGCAAGAGCTACCCCATGGAGATTCTGTCCAAGAACCAGCCCTACTACATGTACCCCTTCATGCACCTGCTCCGTGGTGGAAACCTCTTCATCCAGGTCGCCAAGTCTGCTGAGATCTTCAACACCGCCACCGGCGATGTCGTGCGCACCATCCCCGACCTTCCCGGCTCGTACCGTACCTACCCCAACACTGGTGGTTCCGTCATGCTGCCCCTGACCAGCGCCAACAACTGGCACGCCGACATTGTCATCTGCGGTGGCGGTCCCTACCAGGACATCACTGCTCCCGGTGACCCATCCTGCGGTCGCATCAGCCCCCTTGCTGCCGACCCCCAGTGGGAGATGGACTCGATGCCCGAGGGCCGTGGCATGGTTGAGGGTACTCTTCTTGCCGACGGAACCGTCGCCTGGGTCAACGGTGCCATGCGTGGTGCTCAGGGTTTCGGTGTTGCTCAGGACCCCGCTCTCGAGGTTCTCCTCTACGACGGCAACCAGCCCAAGGGCAAGCGCTTCACCACTGGCCCCAAGTCGACCATCGCCCGTCTGTACCACAGTGTCGCGCTTCTGCTCCTCGACGGTACGCTCCTCATCTCGGGCTCCAACCCCGTTGAGCAGCCCATCCTCAAGGCCACCGCCAAGGACCCCTTCGTCACTGAGTTCCGCAATGAGATCTACACGCCTCCTTACCTCCAGGGCAACCCTACCCGCCCCAGCAACGTCGTCATCTCCAGCAAGAACCTCAAGACGGACAACTCGCAGTTCACCATCACCTTCACCGCTCCCCCCAACGCCAAGGAGGTCAAGGTCAACCTCTACTACGGTGGTTTCGTCACCCACTCGGTCCACATGGGTCACCGTATGTTGTTCCTCGACAACACTGGCTTCAAGGCCGGCGCTGCCCAGCAGAAGATCACCGTCCGCATGCCTCCTAACAGGACTATTGCTCCTGCCGGTCCCTACGTCATCTACGTCCTCGTTGATGGTGTCCCCGCCATGGGTCAGTTCGTCCAGGTTGCGTAGATGTAGATGGGTGGTTAGAGTGTGGTTATTTTCAAGTACGACTATTACGTAGCAGCCTCAGCTAGCTACAGTGTTATGCCTTATGTACATTGTTAGACAGAGAATTAGAGTCGATCCGTTTATCCGGATCTTATCACATTGTTTCTATTGTATATGTTGAATGATCTCCTCTTATTGGATCTTGTGAAGCACTGTGTATTCATGATTACTGTAACTATCACCGCCAGCTTCTCACTTCCCGTACTGTTCCTTCAACTCATTCTGCCCCTTCATAACCCACTCCTGAAACGGATCCCCGACGTCCGGATCCCTCCTCAACCGCTCAATCTGGTCCTCGCCATCCGGCACCCTCAAGCCCCTCTGCACCGCCTCGCGTCTCTCAATCCGCGCACACCACGCCTTCACAGCCGGAAACTCCTCAACCTCAACGCGCGCCCACGCAGCCCACCGCACCCACGCAAACGCCGCGATATCCGCCACGGTAAACTTGCCCTTGCCGGGCCCAGCAAGAAACTCTCTCGCGCCGCCTTCACCATCACCCTCACCCCCACCACCACCACTTTGCTGCTGTTGCTGCAGCCGCGCCTCCAAAACACCATACAACCTCCTCGTCTCATTCGCATACCGCTGGACCGCATACTCGACGCGCTTGGGCGCATACCGCGCAAAATGGTTCGCCTGCCCCTGCATGGGCCCCAGCCCGCCGTGCGCCCAGAATAGCCACTGCAGCATCTCGCTCTGCGCTGCGGGGTCCGTAGCGGGAAAAGAGAGACGGTGCGTGACGTCGTGGTGGGTGGTCAAGTAGAGCAGGATTGCGCCGCTTTCGAAGATCGCGTGGGGAGTGGACGGGGAGGGGAAGGGGGGTGTGTGGTCGAGGAGCACGGGGATCCGGCCGTTCGGATTTAGGGAGAGGAAGGAGGGGGTTTTTTGCTCGGAGGCGGAGAGGGAGATGGGCGTGACAGTGTAGGCGAGTGAGAGCTCTTCCAGGGCTATGCTTATTTTTTGGCCGTTGGGGGTTGCCGCTGTGAGGAGTTCGAGGTTCGGGGTCGGCATGTTGGTGGGTGGTCTTGGTTGTTTGTGGGGGGGTTATTTGGGGGTCTTGGGGTGTGGGGTGAGCGTTGGTGGGTTTGTTTGAGGTGGTCGTCCGGTATCAAATTACATTCGAGTTGTCGTTGATGTGGTTATAGGTGTATGTCAAGCCGCGATGTTTAGCTCATTATGACGTTGATGGTGTATTGAAGCGTTGGGAGACGGAGCACCGGGAATAGAGCGGGGGGCAATTGACGAATTACACTCGCACGTTTTCGTAGTGGTAGTTGTTAATAGTCATGTGGAATTCTTTTTCCAGCCATATTCGCGGGCTTTGGATGTCATGTTGGATTCGTCCGATGCGGAGGCTGCGTTGTCTAGGGTTGGGACTTGGATATGGACGAACGGTTAGGTAGATGAATGAACAGATACAAAAGAGAAGTAACTCGACTTTACTGAAAGACATGGTCGTGTTCGAAGTCACTGGTTCGGAGTGTCCAAATGATTAAATCTTTTGTAAGATTAACTATACATTACTCTCGCATGATCATATCGCGAGCCAACCGAAAACTCTTCATCCAGTGTCTCGTTTCAAGCTCAAGTCAAATTGACCCAGCACCTAGTTGTTCGTTTTCAAAACACATCTAAGCGTGTCCCTTGCGAGCCAACTTTTCCTGCTCCTTGGGAGTAAGCTCGCCCCTGTTCCTGCGACGGTGATCCTTGACCTCGTGGAACGCAGCCGTAATGGCATGGAGAAGTCTGTCGAATTATTAGCACGTGTCTCATACCCGATCGTTCCTTCGGCACCGGAGATATAAAACTTACGTCGAGATGATAGCCAAGATGAATGTGACCCAGGGCAGGTTGCAAGTCTTGTCGGTCGAGTCGGCAGTCGCTCCCGTCGCGTTGTTGATGCTATTGAAGTCGGTGGGATTCCTGCCAGCGTAGCAATGCTTCGGCCCAGCAAGTCCTCCGTTGGGGCTCGTCAGCACCGCGACGGCAATGAAGGCGCCCAGGAACGCCAGGTCAAGCAGCACCCATATCCAGCGCAGGGCGTGCGAGCCAGGACTGCTGTTCTTCTTGATACAGCCCAGCAGCATCGCGAGGAGCGTGTACAGCACCGACGCAGCGAGGATGCCTTCGACGGCGCCGAATGATCTGTTGACGCCAGTGCGCTGTTTTATGTTGTTTACAAGGCGGTAGACGCGGGCAAGGCGGTAGGAGAAGGCGCCGAGAGAGATGACAGAGGAGATGAACTGGAGGCCGCGGGTCAAGCGCAGGAGCCAGCTGAAGGCGGACGAGTTGCGGATTTTCGCGGGGACGAAACGCGTGAGCAGGCCAGTGGGTTTGGAGTCTTCCACTGGGTAGTCGGCGGGGGCGTCATAGGGGTGGTCCATTGTGGTGGTGTGCTTGAGGTTTGACTGGGTCAGAAAGTAATGTACTGGGTATGTTGCAAGCACTGAGTTTGGCAGTACAGTGCATGCCTACTTTATACATTGCGGACACGGGAACGACAGATCAAAGCATTCCAAGTCGTACCCGTCATCCCGCACGCTCGTACGCCACGAGCCAGCCACCCAGGTGGAGGAATCTGCTGCTGTTGCTTTGTTGTGTGCCATGACCCGTCTGCGCCGGTTAGCCGTGCATGCTGGATGTGGTGACACGTGATGACGTTGCGGCGCGTCATATGGTGAAGGGCACAGCTGCTGGGCAGTGCTGTTGGCTAGCCTGCATGATTGCCGCTGCAATAGTGATCGGTATTGTGAGTGTGCACACGCATGTGCGGTATCAAGGCAATGTTGATTGGAAGCGGACGGTGTGGCCGGATGATGTAATGATGGAGATTGTTGTGACGCAGATGTGTGGACAGTTGCGAGCTAGAGCGGCAAGATTAGACTTCACACCAAAGCCTATTAAGAGCCGGGGTAACAAAGGAACGCGCTGCTTAGGCCTACACGACCGTCGAAGCGCCGTGGAAGCACGTTAGTGAAGCCAGATCGACATGCGAAACTTGGAACAGTATCTGTCATTCGGCGACTCGAACACTGATTGACTCGGTCAGGCATCGATGATTGGGGAAGGCTGATTCAAAGAGGTCCAGAGTTGTCGTCAGGTGTTACATGATTATACAGGATATACAAAATACACGCAGCTAGTCGTTCAGCCCCACCCCCACCAGCTTTTAATGGTGTCGCCTATTGTGGCCTGGCCAGCCTCTTTGCGCTTCATGCGGTTGATGCGCTCTTCGACGAATGCGGCCTCGACCTGTTTGGCCATGCCTGTTTGTGCGCGCAGCTCGCCCAGAAGGGCCATGCGCTCGACTTCCTGGTCCGCTGGCGGCAGTTCGGCAATCTTCTTCTCGTACTCTTTGCGCGCGTCTGGCTTGATCTGGGCCCAGATACGAGACTCCTCGTCGGGGCTGACCGTGCTCTGTGATATCTTCTTTGCGGCCGTGACGCGCGCGACGTTGGCCTTGGAGAGGACGCTCTCGAACTCGGGAGCGGGCCGGCCCTCTTTGTGCGCCTTTTCCATCTCAGCTTCCTGGGCCAGCATCTGTTGGTAGAGTTTGTCGGCATGCATCTGGATGCGCTCGTCCTCTTCGGGGGAGCGCGCGTCCATAGTCAGGTAGCCGAGAGCCTTGAGGAATTTTGACTGCATGTCGTAGCAGCGGTTGAACTTGCGCGACTCGGCGTTGCAGAGGGTGCCGAGCGACAGCCACGACTTGGGGTTTTGGAAGCACTCGTACTGCTCCATGTACTCGAGGGCGCAGTTTTCCGTGGCGACGCGACCAATTGACGCCTGGCGGTCGTTGAAGGCATCGACTATGTCGCGCAGGCGGTCCTGCTCCGACTTGCCGCGGTCGGTGAGGACGTTTTGAGGGGTGTAGTTTTTCCAGAGGTGGGCATAGCGGCCATCCTGGAAGAGCGACTCGGGAGGTACAGCAGGCTTGTCGGGCTGGTCGGCGGCGGCGGCAACTGGTGCTGCTGGTGCAGGTTGTGGTGCGGGAGCGTCGGCGGGCTTCTCTTTCGGCGGCGCGGGCAGAGTTGGCTTGGGGCCCGAGGGGGCTTCTTTTTTGAGAAAGTCGCGCAGTGAGGGGTCGAGCTTGTCAGCTTTGTCGCTGATTCCCCAGAGCCAGCCCATGGCGATGTGTGTGTGTGTGTTTGTGGGTGTTGGCGCAGTTCAGATGATAGTCGTGGTCAAGTGCAGAGGCAACGACAATGACGCTAGCGAGCACCTGCTAGCGCGTCCCTCGTCCACTGCCACAACACGACTCCAACACGCGCCGCCGCTCCGCCTGCACCGTTACCGCCATGGCGCCTGGTGGTATGTTCCTCCCGTCTATCCCCTTGATTTATATCATCAAGATGCGTCTCTGACAATGCCCAGATCGTCGCGAGCATCGACAGCAGCGCGTACGCGGCGCTGGGTGAGTCGCGTCCACCTCTCCACTGCTGCCGCTGCCACCAACACTAACACTACCTGCCAGACCGTCGTCGGTTCAGGCCTCGTTCGGCTTCAACTTTGGCGCCCTCGGTGCCAAACCCGCCAAGCAGGCTTCTCTGCCGCCCCCTCGCTCGGCCCGCAAAAGTAGAACCCCAGTCCAGGGCACCCCTCGCAGCGCAAGACGAATCACCCCACGTGCTCGAAGCGCCTCCGTCCAGCGCAGCACCGGCCCCAAGAACATTGCTACTCCTGTAACTCGCCCTGCCCCAGCCGCCGACGAGGACGAGCTGAGCCCTGAGCACAACAATGCTCCTTCTTCAGCAAAAAGTGCAGCCAAGAGCGCGAGGCAAGCAAGGACTGTCTCGCCTGTGATTGAGGATGCCAATGAGGCCCCCGACGAGTTGTCTGTTTTCAGAGAGGCCACGATAACCCAATCGACCGGATCTACAGACGTTGTGCCAGTGACTCCGGGCATGCAGCCAGCTGCGCGCGCAGCAACCTTGGAAACCTCACGCACCGACCCTTCGCGAGCTGAAGAGGAAAGCGAGGACGAGCTGTCACTACTCCAAGCAAATTCGGCCACACCACGTGTGGTGACAAGGGAATCCATTCCCCCCACTGCCTCGCAAGAAGATGGGATGGATGTGGACGAACTATCGCCACCACAAATCAGCACGGCCACGCCACGGGTAGCAAGCAGAGAGTCGGTTCCTGCCGCTACCCCACAAGAAGATGGACTGGGTGTGGACGAGCTGTCGCCTGTGCAAGCACTGCTCACACAGCCGACACCGACTGCTAAAGCGATGCAGCGGAAGAAGGCATCAGCGCAACCATCTACCACACCACGATCAGCCAAACCCGAGAAGGTTGTCAAAGCGACAGAAGACGAGCCCGCCCCCATCGCTAAACTACCCTCTCGCCCTAAGCCTGCAAAACTTGGCAGGCCACCAAAGGGCAGCAAGATTGCGGAAACCAAGTCTGTGGCTGTACAAGAAAAGCGCAAAGCCGAGAAAAGAAAACACAACGAACTGGTCCGTGAGGAACAGGAAGAAGAGCTAGTCACCGAGGAAGAAGACGTGGATGAGCTTTCTCCCAAGCCTGCTCACATAAGAAAGCCATCGCAGAAGCCTTTGGATCGAGAGCGTGTAGTCGCGGCTCTTTCTGAAGAAGTATCAGACGCATACGAGGAGGAATCTGATCCGGAAGACACGCAAGAAACTCGACATGAACAAGCTGCGAAGCGTCCTCAGCCAGATCTGGCCCAAAAGGCCAAGCCAACAAGTGACAAGCCGCCCCGAAAGCGCCAGAAATTCCTCGGCCCCAAACTCTCTATCGCTGTGATGCGTATGAAAGGTTATGGTGTGCGAGGCGTCACAGTCGCCGACACTACACGTACTCTGTTGGAAGAAGCACTTGACGGGCGTCTCGCCAAGATGATTGAGAAGATGCAGACGACGCAGGACTCTGCTCGCCGGAAAGAATTGCGCGGCGACATCAACATGTCATTGTCTTTCAAGGAGAGCCTAAATGAGAAACTGATGGATTTGCAAGACGCCAACGATGTCCTGACTACCAATCTCAAGAAGGTCAAGCTCTTCAAGCGAGACAACGCTGCCTTGAGAAAAGAAATACTGGCTCTCCAGGACAGTCGACAGGAGGTCGCCCTTGAGCACGATGATGTGCAGGCCGACTTTGAAGCCGAGAAGACAAGAGTGGAGGCGCGCAATACACTCAGCGCAGACATGTTTGACATAGAAGCTGCCATTCACAATGGCCGCAAGAAGGCGCGCAAGGAGGGGAGAGAAGACGAAGGACCAGAGCTTCCGCTCAGCATGTTGCTCGAGACGGTTGGCCGGGACGTAGGCTCGTTTGGCGGTGGGCTTCTCACTCGCGTTAGGAGCTTCAATGGTGCACTCGAGAGGGCAGCAGGCTGGTTGGAGGGCAAAGCCTGACTGAGTAGGTGGCCCGAGTAGGTAGGTGGCCTGAGCAAGTGGTGCAGTGCGACGAGTTGTCGGGCATTGCTCTCGCGCTCAGTTTGCATATGTTAATGACACGATACCCGGCTTAAAAGCCACAAGCAATATTCTTTCTCCTGATTTTCTTCCTTTTTGTCTTTGAGATTGTTCGTGAAGCTGCAACAATCTGGCCATGGGTCGCGTGAGGGTGAGGCTTTGCAACGGGCTAGCCTAAGGCGTCATCGACTCTCAGTGGCTCGCTGAAGTGGCTCGCTGAAGTGGCTAGCACGCTGACGTAGCTCCTCTCGCTTTTTTCTTCGACCTGCCTGTCCTTCGCTGTTTGTGCCACTGGCTTGTTGAGATTAATCTTGTGTCACAGCTGCCTACGCTCTTGTCGCTTCACCTACTCTGCGGGTCACGAGGTTATCGCTCTGCTTACTTGGCCCTGATTGACTCTGGGATTACCTACTTGTGCGGGGAAGTCATCATGCAGCATGCCCGGTCATCTTAATTACCTGCAATTATCCGTGAGAGGTCCTTCTTGGGCCGCGACACCAGGTCCCGAGGCGAGGCAGTGAGAGAAAAGCAAGAGCAGGAGCGACTGACCCCGTGAGATAGCCAGACTGGATCTACAAACGCAAACCTCGGCGGCGTTCGCTTTCACAGCCATGGCACGTACAAGTGATTCGTCCAGCCTTAAGCGCCCCAGTACCAGTACCCCAACAACCCCCACAATCCCCACAACCGCATCATCTCCAAGAACCCCTCCCAAAAGGATGAGCACGCCGGCCTCCAAGGCATTCCCCAACGGCTCCCCGCTTTCGTCTCCGGTCAGAAAATCACCTCGCACCATTTCGCACAGGCATATTCAGGAACAACAACGAAAAAGCTACCTGGACCACCTCACCAAATGGTCGCTTAGCCATGACTCGTGCCTGCACTTCCATGGCAAGATCAGTCTGTTACCGCTGGACGCCGAATCAAGGGAGACAGTTGGGCTAGGGAAATCAGTCCCATGTATTCTTACAGACGCTTCCTTCACAGATGCGCGGAGAAGGATTGTCATCCGGCTTTTCCCCCCACAGCACGAGGCTGAAAAGGCCAAGACAGAGATGGCTCACCACGGAAGGCAGGATTCTCTAGATCCATTCAACAGTGATATCGTCATCAAAGCCACCGGCAAGGTAGACGGAGAGCGCAAACTACAACTACAGCCAGGCATTTCCCACGGGCATTACAAGTTGGTGATACGATCGGGATCTGGTTGGATGTCTGCTCGCGAGTATTTCACCAAGATGTACTTTGCACATTTTGAGCCACGGGAGAGCAAACGCACGAGGCAGAATTTCATCCTGAAAAAACGCTCCAAGACCTTGGGGCCTCTGCCGCTCGCAGAAGACAGTGTCGTAATTCGGCCGCTATTCCACCCCTTCCTCAAGCTGGCCCCCGAGCTCCAGGAACTAATATTGTGTACGGCAATTGGACACAACAAATCCTTTGACCTGATCTACGATATTGGTGCAAGCCGCAAGCCCAGCTCACCGGGTCCGGTCAACATATCGACACTGTTTCGAGTCTCGAAAGCACTGAACCAGCACTTCCTTCCGTATATTCTTCACAGTACAGACTTTCACTTCGGACTCACCGGTTTCACCAACTTTCTGTGGCGGTCCGGGCCCACCAACCGTCGCGAGTTCCGTCGCATGACATTTCACTTCGGCAAAACTGCGCTGCTGCATTGTATCCGCTGGCTCGCACCAGATCCCGTCCACGCACTCTTCCAGCCGCCCATCGCGACGAACCCCCGTGCACTGCAGTATTTTTGGCGCTGTCAGATCCAGGACCTTGTGCAGGAGCTGCATCTGCTCAGCCTGACTATCGACGTGCGTGGCATACCTGCTGAGGATGTGCGCATGGTGCTGTCCATTGTGCGCGCGGCTTTTGGCAGCATAGAGCGCCTGCGGCTCGTTGAGACGCAGGCGGATGGGGCGGTCCGGGGGATAGCGCCTGATGATGCTAGAATGGCGGGTTGGAAGCGGACAACTACGTGGAGGGAACTGTGTGCAGGATATTTCGGGAGGTATAGGCGCAAGCATTCGCACGTTCGGTTTGAGCTGATCAGAAGCACGAGCGAGGATCTGGAAGGAACGATGGGTTTGGACAGCGAGTTTTTCGATTCCCAATGTGTGAATATTTGATGGGAGGGTGTCTGACAGCACTGGGCGGTGGAGGGAGTCTCTCAAACATAGTCTTTTCGTACATATTTAACTTGACAGCCATACAATTCCATTCGAATCTGGGCATCATGAACGAGTCTTATACAACGAGCATAGCCAAAAAGGTCTACCTACTAACTTGACAACATCCTTGCTTTCTCTGACTTAATGCCACTGGTTCAAATACCCTTTCAACTGTACCTTGGTGTCGTTGAAAAATTGCGGGTCGCATCGTTGTATCTCATTTCGGTGAAATTGGCAATTGGCAGATCGCGAAGTGAAAACACTGACCTGCACATGCAACACTCCTTTCAAGTGCTGCTCCCTGCCAGAAAAACGAAGATTGGTATCAGATTTGGACACTCATCAGTAAATTAATGCTGTCACTCTCATATCAATATCAGTCCCCTGAACGTCTCGCGTGGCAACGCCTGCCTGCCCAAAGAGCTACGCACGGGCTGATCAACCATTGTTGCCTGCCGGTTGAACATCCAACAACAAGCGCATTTGTCTTCATCGACCGCCCTAATTTACAATTTGTACCCTACTGATTGCATGACCACAACGCTCGGCCCATTTTCGTTGCCGTTCCGTCAAGTGCTCCTTGGAAGTTAGTTGTGGGCCACCGCAACCACATCACAAACACCACAACAAACAAACACCCCATGGCCAACACCACAGTCACGCCAGACATCCCACCCATCTACTGTAAGCACTGCGCCCGGCGCCTCGCTACAATATCTCCGGACGGCGCTGTGCAGGCTGTTTCGCACAAATGCGCCCACAGCGATGACCCCAGCCACAGCGAGACTAACGCACATGCGTGTACTGCAGCGCCAACTTGTGCTTGTGCGCCATTCGATAGCTTGTTTGCGGAACTGCGAGATGCGGAGCGCGAGCACCAGGGCCTGCTTAGCAAGAAGCCGAATCATGGAGGGAGGACGCGGGCGCATGACCGGCTGAGGGCTGCAAAGATCGCATTCGGGAACCTGGTGCTTGAGGTCCAGATGCAGGGGACGGGCACGCTGGACGCCGTATCTCACGGAGAGGGCGACAAGAGGCTGGAGTTAGACGGCCGGGTCACATCGATGAGTCTTGGCGATGCTGGTGAGGATTCGTTGATGGGCGAGGCCGAGGGTCCAAAGCGCTCGTCGCTAGGCCAGGGACAGATGACGCAGCCCGTTCCACGACACTCTGCTTTACCATCGCAAAGCCGCAAACGAATCCAGTTTACAGCGGACGTTCCGGACCGCGAGGACTACAGAGGAAGCGACGAGTATTGTCGGACTCACAGCGAGTATGCGCCCGGCCGATATACGCCGTCCGAAGGTTGCGTGTACCTGGATACTAGCGGATCGAATCAAACTTTCCTGAGGTTCACTGGACAGCGTCGGGTAAGAGACAAGTGGGTCGACGTGGAGATGCAAGAGGAGGTCGAGAATGAGGATGGCGCTATTGTGAAGGCAGGCCCGAGCAAGAGGAAGAAACGCCCAAGCACGCAAACAGAGTCTAAGGGAGACGCCGTCGAGGGTGCCACAGTAGACAACGACACTAATGTGTCAAGTCGAGAGCTGCGTATGGCGAGACGGACCAGGGGACGCGAACTGGATACCCGAGCCGGGGATGCCTCGATACCGAGGAAGAGATCACGGTCAAGGAAGAACAACGACTCCAGCGCTATGATTCTCGCCCCAAGCAGCGATGCACAGGCGATCACTCCACTAGATGCGGGGGTCGAGATAGCGCCCATGAAAGCTACCGAAAGCACATGTCTGATGTTTCAGCAAACGCCGCAGGGGATCTTCACTGTGCAGATCACAGGGTCTAGTGGGGATGAGATGTTTAACGGAGCTGATGGCACAAAGAGCGCCGATCGGAGCGAAGGTAAAGAGGCTCAAATAGCCCTTGTAGGGCCACATGGCGTGCCGACTATACATGGAGAAACGGTGGACGATCATTTGAGCATCTCCGCGGTCCAACGTACTGCGCAGCGCCCGGACGACGGCTTCCCTGAGGAACGGAACGGGAGCGCTATACCCGGCACACTACACTACTCGGTGGCCGGATCAGTTTTTCCATCTACAGTGTCCGATTTTGCTTCGATTGAGCAACAAATGGCGCACAGGTCACCAGATACTCCGGCAACGGCACCCCTCCTCATTCCCACAACAACACAACAACACACGATCCCCCCACTGTCCATGGACCCAGATGGCCTCTCATCTCAGACGTTGCAGTTGATCACCACAGCCCAGGACCCTGGCGCGCTACACTGCAACCCCACAGCCTGATGAACCCTTTGTTCGTAACCCACCCACGAGTCAGTAGCTCCCAGGTGACGGAAGCGCGGGCCCGGCCTGGATGTCTGGCGTGGAGGGACCTCGGCCCTGCTGAAACAGGGCACAGCGCACTGGCGAAGCGACGCTGCGCACTGGCTCGCGCGGGTAGGTAGTCTAGTCCCCTGCGGCCACGGAGAAGTGTTCCGGTGGTAGAGGCAGGGAGTCGGAAGTCGGAAGCTCGAGTTTGGAGTCGAAGGTTTGAGGCTTTGCGCTGGGTGAAGCTGCGGGGCTGGGCGGATGGTTGCCTGAAGAGGGGCTTGGAGACGGGTTGGTAGTGGCTGTGGTGGTGGTGCCAGACAGACTGTCAGTCACTCAGTCACTTGCTCACCCGCTCACCCGCTCACCCGCTCACTGAGCCATGTTACGGCCTACCTCAGAACGGGAAACATATCCACTATCTTAACAAATGATACATACGACGAACAAGACCCGCGCAACACCATCACTGTCCCAGAATCACACACACCTGTTCTCCATCTCCATCCGCATCCGCATCCCCGTTCCCAAACTCCAAACCCCGAATCGAACCAATCCACTTCCCTCCATCTATCCACACCCTTCACCCCCGCGTCCATGCTATCCTCCCGCCCCGTCCCCGTCCTCATCCCCGCCCCCGTCCTCGTCCCCGCCCCCACCCGTTCCCCCCGGCACCCTTCCCAAAGTAGTAGTGTAGATCATGGCGGAAGCATTCGGCCGACGCAGCGGGGCGGCGTGGGGCGGCGCGTGGGGGTGGAGATTGGGCGTGAAGAAGGTGCTTGGTTGTTCTATCTCTCTATGGACTGGGGTCTGGAGGGGGAAGAGATTGGGTTCGAGTTTGGGTAGGGTGGTAGGGGGAAGGGCGAAGGGCGAAGAGCGAAGGGGGAAGGGGAGAGGGAGAGTTGGGATGCTTTCGTTTGGGGATAAGTGGGCAGCGCAGTGTTGATTTGGGTTGGTTCTGTTTTCACGGAGGAACTGGTGAGCGAGGAAGGGGGGATGGAAGTGGTGGTATTTCGTCTCTTCGTTATTGTTGTTGTTGCTCAACTGGTAGATTTCGGTGCTTTGTGCCAGGGACACGAGAGAGGAGTGGAGATTACAGTGGTTTACTTATCTGGTCTCAACTTAGCAGGATCTCTGGACCTGTGGGGAGGAGGTGTGGGTTGTGGATGATGGGCGACAAGGATGACGAGGGTGGTGAGTTTGTGTTTCTTTGTTCGTGGGTGACGGAAGTTTGCTAAGTCGAGTGCTCGGTTCTCTTTGGGTGCGTGGGTGGATACGATGGGTCGTTTTTGGAGGTTTGATTGTTTGATTCGCGCACGATGGTGTGGAGATGGGTAGATTTGGTGTTTGGACTTTGGAGTCTGGGGGTTTGCGCTTTCCGTAACGGACTAGCAAGACCTACCTAATACTACGAGTCGTCTTTCGAACACGGACTTTCCCAAAGATGTGGCAAGGACTTGCTCAAGGAACGGCCTTGGACACTCTCGCCATCATCGTTCTGGAATTCACGGAATACCTCCACGGGCTCCCCAACAATCCCCGGCCTCTCCGTTCTCCAAGATGCGCTACAGGGGGCGAACCCCATGTGTCTCGCCAACACGTGTTCGCCGTCACCGACGTCTAGAATCGCGATACGAAGGCGCCCAGCAACAGGGAAAAAATTTGCAGCGCAGCACCCCTGGAACGGGTCGCACGCAAAGCCTAGCTTCGATTGCCCTGAGACGCATGGTATTTGCTTTTGGCATCAGCGTACGTCGTATCCATGGTTGGCGAGGGCGCACAGGACACCGGTTCTATCCATCCGCGTGGTTCAGTGCGGAATCGCCCCCGCTCTCTCAGCTGCATCGCCGACCAATAGCATCGGCTGCATTCGTATGGGGGACGTGCAAATCACGTGCTGTGATCGGAGATGGTATGATCCCCTAACCCATCGTCGCCGATGTCACACAAACCCCTAACCCACGTGTAGTGGCCGACGTCTCCCGCGAAGGCGCCAAAGGAAGACGGTTGGCCTGTTCCCGCGTGGTGCGCGTGGCCTAGCCTCTTCGATGCGGGATTGGTAGAGGGGCTAGAGGAGGGCCGGCATGGGGCTGGTGATTGGACGAGTGCGGAGAGCCGTGGGTTAGCTTGGTTAGCACGTTTCTCCGATTAATGACCTTTTTTGACACTGATCGGCGGTTGGTGAGGAAGCACGTTTCGCCTTGCCGAATACCTCACTTACCTACCCAAATACGTGCTTTTGCGGTGCGCCGTACCTAGGTGGCTGGAGCCGCTAGGTGGGTGGTTGCGTGGCGCACTTCTGCAAGTCCCGACTCTCCGAGTTGAAATTGCGAGTGGGGTATGGGTAGGTAGGTACGCTGCGTACTATTGACTACCTACTGTTTAAGATTCGAGACTCGAGACTTGAATCGAGGCGGGAAACACCACTCGAAGCTGCGTCAGGGCTGAGTGCGCTACCCGTGAGCCCGTGAATATTGACGTCGGTCCATTGTTCTTCGCTCCCTTGTTATCGCCTTCTACGCGTGCACTACCGCGGAACAGAGACGTTGAGAGCGCAGAGACGCGTGCAACTAGAGGATTGGCAGTCTAGGACGAGGGATAAGGCGTGTCTAGAAAGCTGCATCGAAGATGCATGGAAGTCTGAATGACGAGCTGGCAGCCATGGGAAAGTGGGGTCCCGCCAACATGTGTCATCGGAGACGGCTCCGTGGTTGATGAGAGGTCGTGAGGACGGGATGTATCAGAGTTGGTGTTGAGCAGGAGAGGGCGTAGTCTATGCTGGGCGGAAGCATGCTTGCGCTTAGCATCGGAAGAGGTAGCGTATCTTTGCCAGCTAGCGCATCGGCTACGCACAGCCAATGGGGCTCCGCAGATCCTCTTAGGAACGTTGGCAAAGTGGTGATCCTGAACCTTCTTTACCTTACCTGCAGCCTTAGTGACAGCCGCTCGGCTTCTCACCGGTGGTCGGGCCTATTCCCCAGTCTCTAACGCTGTCAGAAGGATTGCGTCTGCAGCAAGGCGGTCTCCATTGCCTGTTGCAACCAGGCCCCCCTTCAATGTCGACGTGTAGGAGGCATACGTTGCACACCCTCACAACCCAACACACACAAGGGGGCGCGCGTGCACTTCGTTGGCAGCGCAGACCGCCATGTATCCAGCGCACCCCCTCATACGCTGGGCACGCCTTTGCTAGAACTAGCGAGTGGCTGCAGTAGTGTGGATAAGACTCGCGATAATGCTCAAGCTTCTAGCCGCGGCCAGTGCCTTGCTCGCAGCGTACCTAGCGCAACGGGTACGCGCAGCATCCGCCCAGCCACGGCTCGCTCGACTCGCAAACTCATCCCAGCGTGTCCACATAGTCATTCACCGCCAGGGCCACATGGCAATGCACAGAGGCGGGCTGGGGTGCCCGGCGATTTTGGCTCAGGCCTGACAGCCATGCATGACTTGTTGTGCCTCTAGCCTGAGGTCAGACCCCGTAACGAGGCACCGCAGGTGCGGGTGGCTGCGCGGTTTGAACGTGGGCTGCGATTCATCTCGAAGCCAACTAGGTTTCAATGGTGTCGTCTTGCCGCGCAGGGGAAGCAGCATGCAGCCCCTCCAGCCCGTCTCCAGCTGCAGATTACGCTGTAGCAGTTAGCACGCATATGATAGGATAGGATGATGTAGTCCTGACGAAAGTTTCCGTCTTCCGTCTGTCCATAGTTTCGTCGCTCGTGCGGAAACGCCTTTGCTCTGCAGCGACGATTGCGGCCATACGCGGCCGTCCATGTACAGAAGGTTCCAAACCACAACCAAAAACAGTCACGTGCGCAAGGGAGCTCCGCGCGTTGCTGATCCCCGATTAGATAGGTCGCGACCAATTATCTCGCTTATCGGCCTTAGCAACGATAAATACCTACGTCAGTGGTGCCTGGCTCTGGCTCTGGCTCCCATGTGCAAATCTCTTAGTCATTCGTCTTCGGCCTCTTGGACCGAAAACTGAGCTGGTTTCAAATTCACTTGTTGTTTGATTATAGTCGTAATTCGTGCTAGCTGACTGGCTATGTACTTTTGCTTGGTTATTTCCAGCCTCTAAATGAGGCCCGGATATGGCCCTAACCTGGCGTGTTCCGTATTCTCTTCAGCTCCAACTCCTCCAGTCCCTTGATAACCCCACTCCTGGGCTGCGCAGTCTTATGGTTGGCGCATGTAGTGCACTGTCAAACTGGGCGTCTTTTGTAGGTAGCTTCGCTCCTCGCGCGACGCTTGGCTAGCGTGTCGCCTTGGTCTCAACAACACGCTTTCCTGTGCCCAAACCTGTGCAATACAGACGCAGCGTTGCCCTCATGTATGAGTGGGTGTGACGACCGTCACCAAGTTCGTTACATGTCCTATCAGGTGCCATCATAGTGCTCCTTCAAGGCACGAACATGTCTTGCTGCTCCTCCCACTGCCACTGCTCGACTAGCTGGCGCACACGGTAATCGGTGGCGTGCCCTATGTCCGATTCGACGTCGCGAAGCAGGCCCAGCACCACTTGACGTTCCCGGACGTCGCTCAGGCATTGTCCAGCGGTGAACAGGGGTTGGACAGAGAAGATGCGCACCGCATCCTCTGCCCGAGCCAATGAGATGCCGACAATTTCCCGGCTGTGCTTTTGGCAAGCGTCAAGAACAGACTGGTACGAGTTGAGGCGTGCGCACACCGTGCTGCGCTGGTTCGACTCGTGCGGCTTGTTCATGCTGAGCAGAATTTGGCCCATGTGGTACGTTTGCATCGTCGACGCGCACATGGGGATGTTGTACCAAACCTCAGAGAACATGGTCTCGTTGCCTCCCTTGGGAGCTACACGAGCAGATGGTTGGAAGGTGACGGGAAGGCCGTCGTGCCATACCTGGAACTGCGACTGCAGCTCGCACCAGTAGTCGAGCAGTGTTGCCTGGGAGGTTCCGGTCCACGCCATGCCCATGTCTTGCTGAACGTTGCTGCTGGTTGCAATGAAGTTGACCAGCTTAGCCGTGAGCCAAATGAGGGCATTGCAGATGAGATCTTCCTTCATCATGCTTTCTGAATCGTCCGAGAAGCCGTTGTCGAATGTCTTGTTGGGGATGAGGGAGCCTTGTTCGTCGATGAGAAGGCCAGCTTCTGTCCATAGCGAAAAGTCCTCGGTGTCGAGATGTGTGTGGGTTTTGTTGATGACTGTTGAAGCGATGTTAGTGGCAAGCAGCTACTGGAGATGAATTTACTTACGAGCTGCGTAGACGTCCTGACGGGCAATGTTCCAAAAGGTTGCTCGTCGTGCTTTTGAGATGAAGCTAAAGCTTAGGCTTGAGCTGGACATTGGCGAGGTAGGACTTGCGGTCTGCAGTGGCATCATTCGTTCCTGTGAGTGTACCAGGAGGCACTTGGCTCCGTTCAGGTGTTTCGACCACTCCGGGATCGAGGTATCGAGGAACTCATATACACAAAGAATTGCCGAAGCGGCGAGCAGCTCATCCGTGGAAGAGAGTGTCGAGGCGTTGCTTGAGGTCCGGCGTCGCTTCGTTGCTCGTTCAACGAAACCGACATTGTTGTGTTGCTGGAACTCGCATTCCGAATCGTCAGGTGTCATCATGGGATCGGTCTTGAGAGCTTGGAGCAAGAGGGAGACGGCGTTGTCGTAGTACACTGCCGCCTTGTGCTGCCAGTCCACACATTGGGCATCGGGATATTGGTCCAACCACGCTTGCCGCAGGGGCTTGCGTGCCTGCACACGTGCAAGAGCCTTTGCAGCACATGCGACTGCTGCATACTTAAGCAATGGGTTCTCACGTGCCTGGACGGGTATGTAAGATGCAAAGTATGTGCCGAGGTCGAATAGGTCCATCCAGCGTCCCGGGCCCTCGCAGAAGTACCGAAGCAAGAAGGCGATCTCATGGTCCTGTCCAGTCAACGATTCGCCATCGGAGCGAGGTGGTGACCGCCGTGAACTTGAGATGGATGTGGATCTTGGCATGTAGTCTGCGAAAGGCTCGAAGGGTGAGGCAAGTCGAGGGTCGATTGGTGGCGGTGTCATGGAACCAGACCAGTCCATGATTGGGTGGATGCGAGGATTGCCTAATGAGGCGGGTGGCGAGATGGGTGTGCCGACGCTAGATGTAGGAGGCGATTGCAGTAAAGGTGGCAGAGCATCGAATTCTGGTGTATAGCTCAGGGGTGCGCTTGTCGGCCCTATGCTGGAAGGTGTGCTGGTGAGAGAGTGGATGGCGCCAGAGTTTGGCCATGAGCTGATTGGCCGTGAATGGAAGGGGGCTGGTGAATCCATAGAGGCAACAGACATTGTCTCGAGCTCCGGTGTGGCAGGGTCGAGGTATGGGTTTGTTGTGTTGATGAAGGTGACTACAAGGTGGTGTTAGAAGAGAGGCAGGGGGCAGGGCATGGGTGGAGGAAGCCTACCATGCTTGGGAATGTCGAGCCAGACTGTGTCATCGTCGAATGTGTTCTTGTAGGCGTAGAAGCCCTTGAGAGAGTTCTCGTCGCCAGAGTCGTCCCCGTTCATGGAGGCGTTGTGCTGGTGACGGAAGACTATCCCTGAGCTGGGAATGCATTCTCTTGATGCTTTGATACATTGTCCACACACGGGCTTCTTCTCGTCACACTTCAGCTTGCGCTGACGGCAAGTGAGACTGGGTCGAGGGTTAGGGGGGAAGGCAAGCCGAAGAGGAGGTCTACTCACCAGCCAGTTCGTGAACGCATCTCGGGAGGAGGTACCAGTAGTGTGCGTGGGTCTGTCGGGGTTTAGGTGGTCAAGGTGGTCAAGGTGGACACTGGGGACTAGAGGCGGGCGGGGTGGGTATGAAGGGGGATTGCATGAGTCGGCGGCGAGCGCTGGGGCTATATCTATCAACATGGCGATGCAGCGTTCCTGCTGAAGGTGGGATGCGGGGTGCTAGCATGGTTCACGCCAGCATGGGTCCACGGTGACGGTCTGAGCAGGGCCTGCGAAATGGCGAAAGCCTCTTCCTTGCCTTAGCCTGCATCGACTGAATCGCTCTCGCGTTGCTCGATCCGGGGTAGTTTGGTAGAGGAAGCTAACCTTGAGCACATACCTGCCTACCCGTAACTACCCTTGGCCCGGTCGGCAAGTCGCGTCAGGCGCTGCAGCTAGCAGTCTCGCCGAGCTGGCGCCGAAGAGCACGCACATCACGCTTCAACCAAGGCCGCACACGTGCCGCTAGTACGGAATGTAGCCGCTGGAGTCGCCACTTTTTTTACCTTCTACTTGGCGGCGCTGCAGACGACTTCGGTCCGTTCTCCAGCCATTGCCTCCTTTTGGGGCGCCTTTTCCCCCCCCTGTGCAGATCACGATGATGGCATTCTGTCATCCCGCCATGTTTCAGCCACCCTGCTAACCCACCGCTCTACCACCGAAACCGGACCCTCATCCTCGCCGCTGCCCACCCCCAAAACGGTCTATCAGCTGGGCCAGGAGCAGGACCATCAACGGAAAAAGCCCATGCAGTGCATCGAATCGAAGGAATTTAGAAGCATGCCCACGTCAAGCCCCCTCACCGCCTTTGGACCCTGCCCCAGCCCTGACCGTATTCTGAGGTGATCGTATTTTTCAACGCCCTAGCACTTTTCCATCATTCCGACACCTTCTGCTTCTTCTTTGGGCGTTCGACAACCGACTTGTCCCCGCCATCGCTGTCGCCGTCGCCGTCAGCGTCCTCCATCTCGGCATCGCTGCCCGAGCCGCTGTCGTGGTCAGAGTCGAACTCTTCGCCAACCTCAGACTCCGACTCCGTTTGGAAATCTTCGTCGATGCTTTCATCATCCTCGTCCGCGCTGCCTCGGTTTGCTGCGGCTCCATCATCGCTGGATGCAAGGTCGTCATCCTGGAGTGCTGCAGCCAGAATGGCTCCCGACTATTAAACTTAGTTAGTGTGAGGTCATGCACCTTGTCTACTGCAACTTACGTCATCCGCCATTTCGTTCTTTGTCTTGATGCCTTTGGCCCGGAAGAAGTTTTCGAGTGGCTGCTGTTCCTCTCTGTGTTAAAGTCAGTATGCGGGGCGTTCAGGCGTTCAGCTGCACCGTGTACTCACCGGTTGATGTTGGAGAACTGATGCTCAGCCATTCCCCCCTTCATGGTGAAAGTGATGTCAAACGTGCGGCTCGCTGCCATTGCGCCTCCAACACGAGACATGGTCACTGAGGCGATGTTGTCCATAGCAATGTACGTGGCCGGCTTGGGAATGAACATGAAGGCCTTGTCAAGACAGTACAAGTGGCCTTCGTTGGCCTTGATCGAACACTTGACACCAGATTGCTCGTGGTGACTGATGAAGTCGCGCGAAGGCTTGGTGACGCGTTTCCCGCTCAGGCCTCGGAAAATGTCAGACACCACAACGGCGATGGGTGCCTCGTAGTGTGACTGCAGCTTGTCCTTGTACTTGGCCTCGAGCAGGTCCTCCTTCATGTTCAGATCGAGGTTGACTTCTTCATCACGCTTGAACTGCATGACCAGGAACGGGTAGCGTGTCTGACCCTGCCTCAACGGTGGATCCAATCCTATTGTGATCAGAGTATGCAGGTCGTCAGGCTTCGGCAGCACCATGAACTTCTTGACCGAGTCGAACTGAATCTTGTAGTCGTATGTCTTTCCTCGCAAGCGGAACGAGCTTTCGTACATGTCGATGTCGAAACGACCTCTGGGAGTCAGATGGAGAATGTCCAGGAAGGTGGCGAAAGTGTCGCCGGCAACCTCGCCAATTTCGGCCTTGTCCATCAGTGTCTCGTAGAACAGGTTGGCAGCGTTCTGCTCCTCGCCATCCTCGGCCCCCGAGTCGTCTTCACCGTCCTCTTTCTTCTCCTTCTTGGAGGCAACTCCGGGGATATAGAAACGCATCTCGACCAGCTGGTCGCGGGCTCCAGCTGATTTCTTGCCTCTGAATCGGGCTCCTCCAAGACTTCCGTTCGCACCGGCATCGCCGTCAGCAGGAAGCGAAAAGTCTACTGCAACTTCGTTCTTGCCGGCCAGATTAGTGTTCGACACTTCGGTGTAGGGAACTTCGAACGCGGGGCGGTTGGCAACGTTGAAGGTGAGCTCAGCTTTTCCAAACTCGGCTTTGCCCCAGTTCCAGCCACGGAGGGCATGCTCCCGGTTGTCAAGGTTGATACCGTACCAGACCTTGAAGAGCTTGGCTGCCCGATCGAAATCCTATTGTTGTCAGAATATGATCCCATATACGCTGCTATTGGCGCATTCACCTCCTGCTTGAATCCGTCAAGCTGTATTACGCCATCGTTGCGCGACAGTATCTTGATCTCATAACCGCGCGCTGCCCGACTCCATTGTGCCTGCACGATCTGCGACTGATCACATGTGTATGTTTCGCCATTTGCTGGCTTCCACCCGAATCCTGACTCGGAGAAACGGGTCGCGCCAGGTTTCCTGGACAGGTTGAGGTAGATGTCGTTGAAGGCTTCCCTAGTCAACGTTAGCAGGCTGTTGATCGTTTTGCATCTGCTGACGCATCGCTCAGAAACTCACATTTTGATGTTGTCCAAGTCCAGGCAAGTGAGGTTGTGGGGGCCGGTGGACGTTGCTGGCGCAAACAACCAAGAGGTCGTTGCTAGTAACCAAACGCGCCTCGATTTCTTAGCGTGCTTTGCACGTGACAACGCGCTCGACTTTGACCTGATTGCCCTTTCCACTCCCACTTCCCCGCGATGGGCAGTATCCGATGTTCGGTCAACGCCAGACTAATGTTTCGTTGTTTCCAGGCTGTGTTCTTTTTTTTAGTTGGTCCAAACTGCCCCTGTACCTTTACAGTGCGAGCCAAAGTTGAGCGGACTGGGACGATATACAGCAGAGCATTAATTCATCATCTACTAGGTACTGATATCTTTCCACGTATTGCCTACATCTGACAGTTCAGTATCACAATCGGACAGCGGTCCAGATCAGGGTAATTTTCTCTATGATTCCAACCCTTCTCGCAAACCTCCCCCATGTCATTCATTCTCGCCGCACTCATCTACCGCCGTACTGACTTCTTGTTATCTTCGTTCTGCGGCAGGTATCTCCTTCAGTCTACTCTCTCGTCCTAGTGCTGATGCAATCTCATGTCGTCTGCTAGTCAGACAACAGCATGACAACGCCAGGGTCTACAAAGGCATCGGATAACGTAGTCATTCCGCGATTCTCCCGCATCGGATGGTAGTCATGTCGTGTTTTAGTCCACAGCCGAAAGACGCAACAAAAGCCAGTTCCGGATGCAAAAAACCAAGCATGACACGTCTATCTACGTCAACTCTCGGTGGATTCCTAAGCTGAGCCGAAATGCACCGGAATTGCGCCGACTGAACTGGCCAAGTGGGGATTGCAAGACTACACTGGGATCCTATCCTTGGAAAACAACGGTGGAGCTGCATGGCCATGACACGGCATGCAATCGATATATAGATAATCTTTATCTGTTCACCCGCTAAGCTTTGTGGCTGTATCGGTTCTGCAGCACGAAATACAGCTGATCCCGCCGTCCAATCTGCCCGCATCGCGAACTCTTTGTGGCATCGTTCAATGTCACAAAGCTTGCCAATCCCTCCCAGCAACACCGAGCTCAGGCCCGAGAAAAGCCACCGAGACGAGGAGTCTTCAGCCCTACGCTGGATCTGATAGATGTTGACTGTCAAACTAATTCTCGCCTGGAGTAGATCATGTGGGCCGTCCTGCCACTTGAGATCGCAGAAGTTGAATGACGACATTGCGGTACGTACCCCTTCCCGATACCGTGATGCTGACATGGCATGGACATCTGCTTCTTCGGCGCAGACGTCATCAGGCATGATGTTGATTATGTCTCAATATGCGATCTTGCTGCAACATGTTTACGACTATCTGTGGGGCTGGAGGGCATCGATCGAAGTCTACGTAATTGGACTTCTCCGTTCAGTCAAGGACATCCCTTCTGCAGCACCACCCCAAATGGACTTGACATACACGTCTGAAGCCTGCTGGTCCATCAAAATTGGGGCTTCAATGCTCGATCTCCACTAGTATGTCCAATCGTACTCCAAGATGTTTATACAATCAGCCAAAAACGCGAAGACTGCGATGGTTGTTCCACATGGCCTATTGCGGGCAGATCTCGAGACAGCTTTCTCAAGAGCATGTACCGGACATCCTACGGTACTGTTCCATCCGGATTGAGTGAGACACTTTTGAGCTCATCATCTTTGGTTGGAATAACAACCGGCTACAAACACGACGATGACATTGCTTGGTATCTGCTACCTCTGAAGAGCGCAGTCCACTCCGCTGGAAGATTGGATACTAACGAAGTGGTTACCCACTCAATCTCCAAAGCTCTCTTAGACAACAAGCCGAGAAAACCGTAGTCGTGGGACAAGTTTACGACAGCGGACACGCTAGATGTAACGTCAAGAAAACACATCATAAACCCTGGAAGATTCAAGGAAAGCAACGTCGGTTGTACAGAGTTACTTATTCTGGCTTACCTGCACCTGGTATGCTTTGCTCAGCCTTGATGGATGTAGTCCAAGTGGGCCTAAGGTACCAAACTACAGCAGACAGTACCCACTCTTGCCTGTCTAAGATCCCCACTTTGTCACAACATTGATTGCTTATGTCGTTTAGCTCACGATGGACGATGGCTACGCCGATAGAAAAGTAACAGTCTTCAGCCACGCCCCTGCATCAATTTAGCAGCCTCGATTTCAGGGTCCGCTTATGTTGAGTTTTGTTGCAGTAGTCTCATCTCGTAGACAGACAAAGACCAGCAACCAGCAACCATCAACGGGTCTTGACCGTTGCCTGTCGGAGACAAGTCTATCCGCAACTTTCCATGGCACTGCAGATTCAAGCCACAGATCGCACGCCCGCGGAAACCTTCCGACGAAACGCACCATATTCAACGCTTGCAATTGGCGCGGTAGCGACACAGTCCGACCCAATGTCAGAGGATTTGATGTTCCTGACGCCGTCAACACGAGCTACCTTTTTCCGGACAAACAAAGCCTCGCAAGCCACAATAAGAAAAGACGCTTAGGTAACCGCATTAATCAACCCAGCCCATCAACCATGTGACGAGGGGCGCGACAACACAGCTGCGATAGTAGCGCTACCCTGGGACCAAAGCCTCGACTGCAAGCGACGCAACGCCTCTCAGAGGGGGCCCGATCTCGGAACCACGCAAGCAGCGCAAATAGGACGTTTTAGTGCTCCGCGGGGACACGAGGGGAGAAGCTGGAACAATTCTGCCACCTCAGCCCCTCGAAACGAAGCAGATTTTGCACACCCGCTGTTAGCCGTGGCTAGAATCTGGAACTGAGGCTTGCATCGCCTTGCCCGGCGGTTGCACGCCTGGCCGCTAGGGAACGTGGCGTGGCGCGCGCGCGTCTGCGTGCACGCGCCACGGCGAAAGGACTGGGGCATGGGTCAGCGGATGCGTCGTTGCATGCAGAGCAGATGGAGGGATGTGTGTGGTGGTGGCCTCGAGATGCCGTCATCAGGCGCGAATAGGGCATATGCAGGGTATGTGGTGCAGGATGCGAGCTGCGGGCAGCGCAGGATTGGCGCATTTCTGACCGGACGCAATAACGTCTATGTACCTATGCGTCTATGCGCTGGGTGGGAGGCAAGGTTTGCGCTCTCAGTGGACGGAGAGCTGTCCCGTTAAATTGGGGCGCATCTCGCGGAGGATTCACTGGCTGCTGATAGGTATTCGATGTTTTTCTTTTCTTTTTTCCCCTTGCCCTCTAATCGCCTAACAGACATCCAAGCTTGTTGGCTCAGATCGTTGCTGGCACCTCCGAGGAGGACTCGGTGCGCGGAGTGAAGCTTGGCTCTGATATCGCAAGGATAGACGTACTATTTTCTCACTCCCTGACCCGAATCCGAGTCTGGTGTCGAGATGGCCGCAGGGTCATGGATGAGGAGGCTCTCCAACCATCCATCCCAGTGCAAGGCCTAATGCCGCAGGGGCATACAAGTGAAGGGGGTTTCTTCCTGGCCAAGCGGAAGGAATGATCAATCGCAATCGATCTTTTGCGGCTCTGTTCGGCACAGACAATCGTGTCAAGACGTCTCGTATCCCTGCACCATACCCTGTTTTCACTTCACCGCCAGCTTCGCCTCATTCTGAAATGCAAATTTGCTGTCTGACCCCAAAGCGCTGCAGCACAGCTTCGACCTGAGAGGTTCGGCGAAGCGGAAGCAGTTGATATCTTTACTCTCCTTCTCTACTTCGGTCGGGGTCAGTTGGAAGGGCCTATCGATCCTTCTTGATGTCTAATGCTCACAAGCAACCGTGAGTGTATCCTGAATTACGCAAGTGGTTTCTTTGCATATTGAGACGTTATTCCCTCATCAGCTGTCAATCCGTCTCAATGGATACCTTGATAGCGGCAAGTCGCGGTTGGAAATGTTGATGTCTGGCTGCTAAGAGGATAAGTATTCAACGTCGGAAGAAGACAGAATTAGGTGACTGGGCCAGCATCAGTGCATTGGTTCTGAGTATACATCATAGAGAGGAGCAGTGAATTCTCCTTAGACCTGTGTGAACCCTCTGACCTTCCCTCCCCTTCCCCCATCTTCTCACCCCAAACAGCACAAGAGCAAACCCCTTCCCAACCCTCCAACCCTCCAACCACGCCCCCAAACCCCCACACAAACACACTCAACCATGACCATCCCCACCACGGCTCCCCAAACACCTATCCGCAACCCCACACAACCTCCTCTCCTCCTCCTCCAGCCCCCGCAACCTCATCTTGACACGCCCCAAGAACATATCCACATCCACATCCACCTCCGCCTCCTCATTTCTCCCTCCCCACCCTGCATCCGCCGCACCCACCTCCCCCCCAAGCTTCGCCACAAACGCCCCCATCATCCTCACCGCATCGTCATACCTCCTCTGCGGCGCATGCACGCCGTCGGCCGCCTCACGCGCCGTCCGCAGCGCAGCACGGTACCCGCGCACATCGCCGTCGCGCAGCGCGGCAGCGGCCTCGGTGAACGCGCCGTACGCGAGCTCGAAGCGCGTGAGGGCGTCGGTTGCGTCAGTGTGGGCTGCCGCGCTATGCGTGCGGAGTTTGTACAGGTGGAGGCGCAGGGAGAGAGGGTCGAGGGCCGAGAGTGGGGGCCAGGTCGGTGTCGTTGGTGATGTGGGCGTTGTTGGTAGGGTCGGTGTTGTGGAGGTTGCGGGCTGGATGGGTGCGGGGAGGCGCGTGTAGTATGCGGCGTCGACGGGGATGGGGTGTCTGCTGCTGCTGGTGGGTTTGTTAGTTGGGGTTGGGTGCGTGGGTGATTGGGGTGGACTCTTACTTTGCGCTGGTGTTGGGGTCCATTTTGCTGCTGATGGGTTGCTTTCGTGACGCAATCGTGGAGGCTGGAGTCCTCGATTTGGTAAGGATTTGGATTTGTCTGTGAGCCTAGGCTGGAGACTGTCTCGTTCAAGAGATGAGCGTGATTACCTTGGTCATGGTGGGGTGTATGGGGATGGAGGAAGGCGGATTGCTTGTTTGCAGATGGCCAAATGCTCCGCACACCACGATGAAGAGAGCCCGGTCAATCTTCACCCTCATTCCTGGATGAGAAGGGTGAACGATAACTATTCTGAGCACCTTCACTGGTTGAGTAGCTCACTGCAGGGTGATTGCGGAATCTTGAGAGGTGCGGAGATTGATGATGTGTATTCATTCAGTATGTTCTATCAATCACTCGAGATGCAGCTCTATGTCTACACTAAGAACGTATCGCTGAAGGGCTAAGTATGCAACCTCGTTCAAACGCGTGCTTTGTACTGACCTTGTTCCTTTGGTATCCCGATCGCAGCTAGGATGGAATCAAGCATCTCCGGTTTCGCTCGAAGCGTGTCCCATTCGCCCTGGTTCTTCACTAACATAGTTCCACCAAGGGTGGTACCGTTCAGTGCCACAAACCCAATCTCAGTCCCATCTTGGTGTCGTAACATGGTACCCTCCGACCTCCGAGGAACAAGCACCATGCCATTAGTAGTCATTGCCAGGTTGTAGCTTATTGAGGAATCACCTTCATTGGTATCGTGCAGGTCCAGCTGTCCTGGGTTCGCTGTAATAAACCTGTCGACAGCTTCTCTAGCAGAGTTGTAGAGCTCGTTGTAGATCTGATATAGCTGAGCACCGGTGCGGCTACCATCGAATGTCCGAGAGAAGTAGACAAAAGGGAGATTTGGGCCTGATATACCTGGGGCACGCTCAGCAATCACGTCATGTCCTTGGGCGCGACAAACGTACCTGTGCCCTTTGCATCTGAGCTGGACAGCATGAGGTCTATGAGCAAGTCCCAGCTGTTGGTTGTTTCGCAGTCGCGCATATTCTCCACCGGCAGGAATTGCAAATGCCTGTGTGGTTGGCTGGCACCACTGTTGTCCCCGGAATTGAAGAAAGCAAATAAGCGCTTCTGCTTGCTGTCGTGCTGCCATGCCTTCAAGCAAGCATACGTCGCTTCCAGGTCATCCTGCTCCAGGAGATGCGTTTGCTTCTTGTTAGCCTTGGTGGCAAGGATGAAGTGCCCAGCGATTATGGGGAATTTGTTGAGAACCAGCAGGTGGCTTGGATTTTCAGTGGGGATGTCGACAATGTGGAGGTCGGTAGAGGGGTTGTCAAAAGGATCAAAGTGTGTCTTGGGCGGGTTCTTGTCCAGCTTTGGAATTGGCTTTTTTGCAAGCGATGGACAGTATCGCAGTTGGAACTGGCATTGTCAGCAATGCATATGATCATGTGGCCTGACAAACGTGTGCCTACTGGGATGCCGGATGAAGTGCGAATGATGGCTAGCTCTGTCGGCGAGAATAGCAGACTGGAAGAAGCTTTGGCGGCCGTAAACTTGGCCTCTACCAGGCTTGGAAGTGCTTCAGCAAGATTGAGTAGCATTCTCATGGGCGATCGTAGATTCGTCGATTGGTGATTGAGAGGTGTTCGAGCTGGATCTAGCCTCGGAAGGGAAATCTGGACGACGGCGCACGGACCTGCACCAGGTAATTTGACGGCGGCCCTCTTCGCCATCTCACTACCTACTTCCATCTTACAATGTCATCACAGATCAAGACGCCTTGATGGAGATGTTCATTTCGATTGATGATTATGTAATTCAAATGACGCCATTTTGGGCGGCAGCAGGCCTGTCCCACCATGTCCCGGCACTCCCTACAAAGGGTATCCACGCAAAATGAAGCAAGAACCTAATCCAACAGATATGCCTCCTACAAAGGAAAGGAATAGGTTCTGAGAGAGGACAGAAAGATCGAGAGAGCAAGCCAATCATTCTTGGCCAACGGAGAAGATCCACCATACGGATTCCAGGACCTCATTCGGTCCAGATAAAGATGTTTCTACCATTGCGAGCTGTCAATGGCCGTCGCTAATCTCCAAGTACTTCTTTTTGGCAGTAGCAACGCCGAATCGATAAGATCCATGCTTCTCGATGTGTTCGACCACCTTGAGCCACTGGATCTTGCTGAGCCTCGCGCTACGGTTCAAGGATGGGTCGCGCCTGCCGATGCGGGCGAGCTCCCGCTGGACGAAGTCTCCAAGCAAATTTACCTGACTATGGGTTAGCGAGATGATTGAAAGAAACGAACAAAAGCTTACATCTTTCTCTGTCCAGACAGGCTTCCTCACACGGTCCTTCCTGGGCTTGGTCAATGCACGATAGCGTCCTCTCAAGGTCGATTCGGCGACCTTTGTACGAAGACGCTTCTTGATCTCCTTGTAGGTGATGCCTTCTGCTTTGCACCTCATGAGGATCTCGTCGTCGGTTTTGCGTTTCATGTCCAGGTCTGCGTTTTGTATCAAAGGGGAGTTGTCCGCTTGGTCGCGCTCAGAAACTTCAGCCACGAAATCTGACCACTGGGCTCGGGAGTGCTTCAAGTGGCCATCCATGCCTGCTCCAAGTCTGGTTGTTTGCTTGTGGGAAGCGGTTTGGACACGGGGCGGGGTTCGTGGCAATCCAGACTGACCAGGGGAGTACCCAGGAGGGTACCATTGAGTAGTGCCGGGACTGATATTGTGCGAGTATGGGTAGACTGGACCGCAACTTGGGGTGCCATCAAAAGCGAACGCTGCAGAGCTTTGCTGTCGGTACGCATTTGGGGATTCCGTCAGAGCAGCTGTTCCCATCGCGCCGCCCTCGGCTGATGCTTCGAATGAGTTTGTCGAAAGACCGCTGGATGAGATCGTGCGCGTCGGGGCTGACATGGGAACAGAAGACATGGACTCAGGCGAGGTGCCCTCTGTTGCAGGCGAGAAGACGGAGCCAGCGGTTGACCACTCCGTTGCTGGAGAGGCATGATCTGTACCCAGCAGTGGGCCAAGTGCGTATGTCTTGTGGTCCATGTTCTCGCTGTAGATGTTGCCTTGCGAAGGCAGCACGGCCATAGTCGAGCTTGAGAGGTTCGCACTTCCCTGAGTTGGAAGCCCGCTGATACAAGCCGATGTCCAGGCTGATTTGTCGCTGAATCCAACCTCGCTGTTGTCCCAGGCGCCTTGAGTGGTTGCGTAATTGAGAGCGAAATTGCTGTTGGCGACGATAGAGTCTTCTACCTTGGGTACGATGAAGGTGTCAGAGGACATGTTCTCCCACACGAAAGAGCTATTGATGGCCGAAGGGCTCATCCAGGAAGGGCCATGTGCAGGTGGTGTACTGTCTGCGTTAGTCGATACAGCTGGGTAGAGCATGTGTTGGTGCTGGTGGTACTGCGCGTCGTGCTGGTGGTGCTGGTGTTGATGGTGCTGTTGGTGCTGTTGTCGCTGCTGCTGCTGCTGCTGCTGCTGCCAATTCGACATGTCCAGTGGGTACTCGACTGGATTGTACTGGCGTTGCTTGACCGGTGTTAGTTGAGCACTCATGTCGGACTCGCATTACTCACGAGAAGCGGGTCGGCCATCTTCGAGTCCAGCTCTGAATCGTAGAAGTGGTGGGAAGTGGAAGGAGCAGCTACGTTGTAAGCAATCTGGGACTGTTGTTGCGCAGTGTGTTGGCTACAGAAGTGGTGTTCAAGGGCTGAAGCCATTGCTGCACGTATGCGCAGCTTATCAGGTCGACTGGAGCGCAGATTGAGGAGACAACAAGGCGTGGCAGATTGCGTGAATGGCGATCTGGGGCCTCGAGGCCGGTGCCGGATCCACGCGACGTGAAGGAGAATAGAGTGGGGCCACGGGCCAGGTGCGCCAACTGCAGGCCAAGGCTACCCTATTCGTCGAGTGAAGACTGCCACTTCACGTGAGAAAGCGGTCAAGATGCAGACTGGAGCGCCAGGCAGCACGCGATGCGGTCAAGCAGGACGAGGCTCTTGAAATGTGAAGAGGAGAAAAGAGGGCTCCAATTTCTCAACCCGCTATGTAGACGACGGGGGCAGCCGAGTGCAGGTGCAGGACTGGAGCCAGTTCCTGACGTAGGGGTTAGCCAGGCACGTGGGGACGCATGGAGACGAATCCCCATACCGGCTATGCCACGAGAGCGCGGGCGGAGATGGATGGTGCTTGCAGGAACCAGCGCAAACACACTGAAAGCGTCACCAAGGTTACTCGTGGGACGAGTGGTAATGGCAGTGACACGCACAACGAATCGACAGCAAGACAGACAAAACGGAAAAGAAGCCAAAGCCACAATAGGGGAACCGAACGGGTGCAGTACACAGCACGCAGTACAGTACACAGGACACAGCACAGTGCCCTCCGCCAGCGACGAGGGCATGGCTGCGTTTAATGTGCAGCCGGTCCCGTCACTGCGCCCTCCCAGCTCCACGGGTAGTCTCTGAGGGCCCCACAGCGCTCTGGTACCTAGACGGCAAGACAGCTAAAAGCACCTTGCGGGAGAGGCCTGTCGCTCTTGATCAGCCCATCTGTGACGCCGATCCGCACGGGAGGGAGGGAGTCGTCGCCGCTCCAGCGCCGGCCTAGAGCGGCCGCCCCCAGCTACGCTACCAAACACTACCCGGAAAGCCGCAGCAGGCAGCCGACAGAGCGAACGGATACAGCCGCTGTCAAATTACAAGGAGCCAGTGGCGGCGGCTTTGGTGTTTCGACGTGGCTAGCTCACGGGGCGGGCACCATGTGCTCAGCCTTGCCGGCCAGACTGCGCTCCTGCGCCTATATCCACGTATCGACGCTAAACAGCAAAGCGACCGTGGCAGAGATTGCCCTGGTGGTGCTATCTGAGCTGTCAGAAATCCTCTCTGTCGTCTCGTTTGGCCGACGTGCAGAAGCGAACTGGCGGCTGCGTGCATGTGCTTGGCAATAAGCCTGTCTGTACCACACCCACCAGCCAGTGGGCAAGGCGTCATCGGCCCTGCATAATCCGATCCCCCCAGAGCCAGAGCCTTATGCCTCTCAGCCTCGCCGTTCCTGCATGCGCCGTCGATCTCTTCACCTCACACACATCTTACATATTCATCTTACTCGGCACAGCACATGCACCCTCCGCCCTCACCTTGGCTGCTCTGCCTGTATACAACTCCCTGGTCAGTAGGTAAACCCGCCATCCCATTGATCCTCACCATCCCAGCAGCAACCTGATCTTTACTAACTCGATCCAACGCAACCTCACTTATCATCGAGCGCCAGCCGTCTCTGACGCACTTACAACCGTGCACCTTCGTCTCACATTCTCGCTACCACACCTGCACCATACCCAGATCCCCGATTTACAGCTCCCACATCAATGGAGTCCAACCTCTTTGGCTGCTGTTGGCCGTCGAGGAGGCCTTGGTCGCACATAACGTGAGACTTGACCCGAACTCGCCCACTCGGGGATCAGCGGCACGAGTCTGACAGGTCGAACCAGACCATCTACTTCTGCTCGCCCGTTTCTGGGGAAGCCGCTACCCGCCCGGCATCAACTCGATCCACACATGGTTCTCTGGCCAATCTTGCGTCCGGCGTGGTACATAGCGGCTACCGTGCATACGGCATGCAGTATCCATCATCATACAACATGTACATTGCGGCCAGTGCAGCCAGTGCCACATGCACAACCTCTCCATCATGCACGGCTCTGAAAATAACTCGTCTCGATGGCACGATACGCGTAGGCTCTGATTCAACTCGAGGCTCTCTCATCGTGCCACGCACTGCGCGAGCCGCTACCCTCCGCGGGCTGGACGGCCTTCATGCAAACCCATAGGAAATCCCCGCTTTCTCCAGGCGCTGTCTGTCTTACTATGCTCGACGCGAGAGAACCCGGTTTAGATCTTCGACTTCGCCTTCCGCGGCCCCTCTAGCCCAATGTCATTCCACGGCAGACCCAGATACTCCCACATGAAGTGGAATCTATTACCAAATGGTTAGCCCGGCCCACTGAAGACTGCCCGCACCTGAATCAACAATAATACTCGCACGGCTCTGCAGTGGCCTTCTCCATCTGCGAACGACATTAAACCCTGTACAAGCTGACCCACAACCAAGGTAGCGGGCACAGCGACCGGGGCAGACAGAGGCTGCACGCACGTACCTGTCACTTCCAAAGAAAGGCTCCTCCTCGCCTCTGAAATTGCGAACCCAGAACCACGGGCACCCAAAAGCACCGTGATCGAGCGCCGCTTTGGTACTGTCGTTCAGGCGCTGCTTGTATGCTGGGCTGTTTGCACCATCGAGAATCTTGCAGACGTCTTCGTCTGAGAAGCGTTTGCGCAGCGTTTCTGCGAGCACATCCGGCTTGCTGACATCTTTACCCTGCTGCCACATGGCTTCGTAGACGTCGGTAAAGGCCGTGGTGAACAGCTGCGAGTAGACTTCTTTGATAAAGCCTAGTGCTCGCTGCGGGAGCAAGGACAGAATGGGGAAAAACGGGGGTGTTTTGACATTATCAAGTCCGAAATACCGCTTTGCTCGTTCGCTATCGTATTTGCTGTATGCTCCTTTGGCGGGTAGCGTCCACGGGGGTTTATTGCCTGTGCCCGTGTTAGTCTTCATCTTCAAGAACTCATAGGATTAGCAAAGAGGAATAAATTACCGCTCCCGACATTAATCCCACCCAGAAAAACTGGTATGATGCTATTCTGACATTAGACTCTGTCTCCGGTACTGCGCATCTCCCGTTGCTCGCCACGAAGACCAAGACAACACTCATCCACAACACCCACTCACTCAATATCAACTCCATGTGCCTCCAGAACCCCGCGATTCTTCTCAAGATACACGAGCGCGAAGTAAGAATACGGCGACACTATACACACCATCAGCCCTCGTACGAAAACCCCTCACAGATTACACCACGTCAGAAACACAACATACCGCAGTCGAGGTAAGCCGTGATTTTGCCCGCCATAGCCGCAGGTTCCGAGCGATGAGAAATCAGAATCCAGATGGCCGAGGGCCGTACATATGCTTGGATGCAGCTGTCGTGCCCCGTCTGTTGCACGCGCCTAGCTGCTGCGCCTTGGCAACCGAGGTCCAGCGCGGTGCGGAGCTGGGGTAGTAGGTATATCAGTAATCATCAACCCCAGCATCCGCGGTAGCTATGTAATTAGTAATCCGCGCCGACCCGACCTACATGTGCCAATCCCCAGATTTGGAGATAAAAGAGATTGACAGATAGGAGTTAAAAGAAAAAGCAAAAGTGAGATTGGGGTTCAGAGAGGTATCAATCAGGTCCTGGGAATTTTGCAGAGATATCTGAGTCTAGTATTCACACCCAAACAACCATCCGTCTTTTGATTCAAATATCCTCAAAATGCCTCACTCCGACCAGAAAGTCGCCCTTGTAATCGGCGCCTCGCGCGGAATCGGCCGCCAAATCGCCCTCTCCCTCGCACAGGAAGGATACACAGGTACGCACCTACCAACCAACCTTACCCCCCTCATCCTCACCCCCACAGTCGTCGTCAGCGCGAAAACAACCTCCGACGCCAGCACATGCAACCCGTTCCCACCGGACCCCAACTCGCCCGCCTCAACCATCAATACAGTGGCGCGCGAAATCACCGAAGCAGGCGGAAGAGCCCTCGCTTTCCCCGTCGACACGCGCTCAGCAACGAGCATCACATCCCTCATCACGCGCACCGCGACGCAGCTCAGCCGCCTGGATGTCCTCGTCTACAACGCGGGCGCCATCTGGTGGGGCTCCGTCGCGCAGACACCGCTGCCGCGCTTCCAGCTCATGCAGGCTGTGAACGTTGAGGGGCTGTACGCCGCCGTGAGCGCCGCGCTGCCTGTTTTCGAGGCCGCCGGCGCCGGCGCAGGCAGGATCGTAGTTGTCGCGCCGCCTATCTACTCGCGGTTTTTCCGCGGCAAAACGGCGTATGCTGTCGGTAAGGTCGGCATGAGCGTGCTGGTCAAGGGGCTCGCCATGGACTTTGAGCGCCAGGGGAAAACGGACGCCGCTGTCTCGGCGCTCTGGCCGGCTGTTGCGGTCAAGTCGGCTGCGACTAAGGTGAGCGATGAGAGGGATTTGCGCACGCCGGATGTGTTTGCCGATGCGGTTGTTGCGATGTTGAGGGCGCCGGCGGGCGAGGTGAATGGGTGTTTAGAGCTCGATGAGGATTTTCTGAGGAAGACGGGCGTGAGTGATTTCAGTCGGTATAGCGTTGTCCCTGGTACCACGCCGCGGCGTATCATGCCGGCTGAGATGCCCGATTTGCGGGTCAAGGAGCAGGATGACGAGGGAGTGAGGATGGACAGCACGCAGATGCGGGCGGCGAAGCTGTGAGAGGTAGGTCGAGGAAGCGAAGTGAGGTGAGATGAGGGAGGGAGGGGATCTATTTTCTGGCTTCGGCACGCTATGTACCGGTAGGAATACGGGGGGAATGGCTATACTAAGGCTATGACTATCCTTTGCGCATGACATCTTCGAGCTAAACCACAACGTCACGCTCCTCAGCATCTCACAACGGGCCATGAGGCCACACACACAAGCCACCGCAGTCTGCGCCGCCGTTCTTGGGGTCGCAGTCGTCATTCGGGTTATCAACACACACTTGACCGGGGTAATCGCATCGGAAGCCCGCGAAGCCGCCGCAGAGCTTGTCGCGGACGCAGATGCCCGGCTGGTCGCACGCAAGGCCGCACCCAGATTTGTACGGGTCGTCAATGCAGACGTAGCCGCGGGGGCACTCGTTTGATCGGATGCGGAACCCGCCGCAGGACCGGTGGGGGAAGATGTCCTTGGCGATGGGAAGGGGGCGCGGGTTCTTGATGGGGCGGGGCGCAGGCGGAGGCCTGTTTGGCTGGAACGAGGACGGGCACGACTTGTTCTCATGTTAGTCTCTTGTTTGTATTACCTATACGCATAGTTGGATTGGTTTGGAACGGACCTGGAGCGTGGGGCGAGCGCCACCGCACCTGTAGAAACACCTCAGGGCGTTATCATTTGCACACGTGCACGACTGGGGATAGACCTGGGTGCACGCCCTTGGGGCGCATTCGCATCCAGGCCTGGGCTTGATGTTGATGGGGGCCGTGATGGGGATAGGAGCCGAGATGGGGATGGGAGCAGGAGCAATTATTGGAATCGGCTGTGCGTCGATGGGGATAGGGTCAGGACCCGGAGCGAATATGGGAATAGGCTGCGTGTCGATGGGAACAGGCTGTGCATCGATAGGGACAGGAGCAGATATAGGGATGGGCTGTGATTCGAGAGGAATCGGCTGTCCAACGTCAGGCTGTGCGGTGTCAGGAACAGGCAGTGGGGCGACCGGAGGCTCAAAGACACCAGGCTGTGCAGTAAGAGGAATCGGCGGGCCAGCAAAAGGCGAGTCCAGGAGAATAGGCGGCGGTAAAGGTGCGGGTTCTCCAGCGTTGGCTGGAAGAGAGAAAACCGGAGGGAAGTCGACAGCAGTTATACCAGCGGTATCAGGACCAATGGCAGGACCGTCAACAGGGCCAACAATAGGACTGTCAACAGGACCAATAGTGGTACTGTCAACAGAGCCAGTAGGAGGAACGTCAATAGGACCGGCAGCATTGAGTACCAGGGGGATCACGTCAGGCGAAAACGCCTGCTCGGGCACATCCCCGGGCGCAACTGGGGGCTGCGGTGCAAGCGGGATGCTGGGAAGCGGCTCATCCGCAGCCGGCAAAGGGGCATCCTGAGGTTCTGGCGCCGCACTCCGGGCCTTGACCGGGCCATCATACAGGCCACCAGGGCCAGCAAGAAGATCACAGTTGGCAGGTGGAGGACGAGGGCCACCGCATTTCTGGAAACAACTGAGCGCGGCGGCTGCAGCGCAGTAGCAGGATGCTGGGAAGCTTTGGATGCAGAAGACCTGCTCGCATTCGCAGCCCAGGATTGGTGCAAGGATGCCGTTCGGGTCGGGGAATGGCAAAATAGGAGGCAGTTGTGGGGATGGAATACTGGGCACAGCTGGCGGCAGGTACGCGGCGATGTCGGTCACGATGGATGGGATGGCTCCTACGACCGATGCAACGTCGGTGACGACTGAAGGAAGGTCTGTGATGAACGCTGGGAGGTCTGTGACGAACGCTGGGAGGTCTGTCACAATCGAGGGGATGGCCGTTTCTGGAACAGGGAATGGAAGGATCACATCCGAAAAAGCTGGCAAAGGCGTGACAAATGGGTTCAAAGGTAGTGGGCAGGGCTATCACCAGATGGTTAGTCACGTGTACGTCTCGACGACATTCAAGACTCACCTGGATGTTAGCTACATGGCTCTGGCATCTCCTCTTGCAGAGAATTTCCGAGTCATTGATGCATCTGCAAAGAGCCTAGAGACGTGTCAGATAATCTGTAGAGTGTACTGAGAGTGAAATTCTACTTACTGCTGCGTCTGTGTTGATGCAGTTGACCAGCGGACAATCGCAAGGTAGAGATGGAGCAAAGGTGCCCGGCACGTATGGCGAAGCCGAAACCAGCGAGCCGAAAAACGGGAGGAGAGTCAAGAACGACTTCATCGTCACAGCTCTTTCAGTATTCTGCGGCGCAAAAGGCAGCATAAATGGAGATACTGTACGAGGAATGTCTGTTTGCTTGCTTAAGTAGGGACAGGACGATATATTAATGGAAAGTACAGCCTCAAAGAGATACCTACCCGTGACACCCCAACCAGCCACTCTGGATTCTCTGAGGCGTTGCTAGGGATTCTGACTTCCTCGGTTTGGCTTGTTACCCGGACAGAGACGAGGTATCCATCACCTACCATTTGCAGCCCTGAACTCTTACCAGTAGAGGTAGAAGAACGACGCTGCATTCCTCGGCAGAAGCATGCTACGGGTGAATTAAGCGGGGTCTGGAGTCGTACAACTGTCCCACTGAAATGCAAGCATGTGGATGAACCAGGGAGAGCCTTTTGCTGAACCGAGCACAATAGTGGGACTCGAAAGGTACAAGACCGAACGATTTCGCGGGGTATTACCGATCAGTGCTTGCATATGTGTGACAAGTCATATTTGACACTTGATCAGATGAATAGACCTGATAACACGGGGATACGCTGATGAAAGCTGGGCGTATGAACCAGCCACTTCCATTGCCGCCATCGTGTATGCGAGCTCAACGGAAAACATGACACTGCCTTGTCGTCCGAGATGGATTCACTCCTTGCAGTCTTCACCATAGGGACTGATAAGTCCGTTACACAACCAAGGGCGGCGGGATCAAATTTGAACAGATGATAGATTTGCACGCGTTGCGAAGGAATGCCCAGCTTCACACGAGAAACGCTCGTCGAGCCATCAAATCCAGATCGAGGTTGGAATGCGGGAAAGGAAGCTGGAATATTTGCAGAGCCGAGTCCCGAGTCCAAGAGCCTATTCAGACTCATCGTGTATGTCCGTATGCTAACGCCAATAATGCCCATCCAATGTGTGTTGCCACTGAATGCAACAGTATGATCCTTCCCCAGGGTATTAGTCGTTTATCGTAGCAGAAAAAAAGTCGTTTATAGCGTAAAATAGGTGGTTCGATCAACGATCCCTGTCAACTCCGTCGGGTGGAGAACGCCTTTGAAGACTGGCGGTACTTCTGACAGCCTCGAAACCTCGCCAAATGACTGTAGAGACAGTGGAGCTCAACTCTCGAACTGAGGTGCTCAATTCAGACACTCTGCTTCCTGGAATATCTCTAGCGTTTTCATGCGCATCTTCTTCAGGCCAATTGGCTTCCACGTCGTCGTTTTGTCTGGCTGCGTGGTTGGCTGATACGGAAGGTGAGACAAGTAAAGGCTGTGAGCTTGAGGAAGAGCGGTTGTATGTCTCAGCAACTTGAATCTGCAGAGCATCTACAACGCCTTCGTCATCGGAGAGTCGAGGGGTCAACGAAGGTGAGCCGTCGTGATCATGGTCGTCCTGCGATAAAGACCGTACAACATCGCCCTTACAGATAGGGCATGTTCGTCTTCTCGTCACGAGCCAAGGTGTTCTGAAACAGTCAGTTTGAGAAAGGCAGTCGGAGAATGCTCACCCACATGCACTCGGCGTGGAACTCATGGCCACACGGGAGACTCATAACCTGGCTTACACCATCCACGTACTCTTCCAAGCAAACAACACACTCCTTTTGTCGGCCACCATATCGACGCCTCCACGCCGCCAAGCCCGACCCATGCTTCTCTTCTTCACGGGTGCGGGTTCTGTCATTGGTGGAGGAAGAAGACGGTTCTGGGTCCGCCGCTGAATGTGGCCGAGGTGCGGGGGTGGTGGTCTGTGTCGGGGAGTGCTGAAGAAGAGGGGTTGTAGGAGATGCTACTTCAGAAGTAGTAGACGGCGAAGAGGAAGGGTCGCTGATAGTCTGGTAGGTGCGGACTGGGAGACGCTCGACGACCGACTTGGGAGCCCGCCATCGCCGACGTCTGATACGGGACCGGAGGAGGAGCAGCGCGTAAACAACAGTCAGAGTTACCAGAGGACTGACGACTAGCACAAGTAGTGTGTCGAAAAACGGACTAGACGAGACGTCGGTTGGCGTAAGGGTGACCCACAGGCCTTCGTGAATATCCCTACGACCCGAAGACGTTTCGACTTGGTTGATGTTGAGGCCCGCAATCGAGGCGACGCTTCTCTGCTGGATGGACATTGGTTTTGCGGAGCTAAATCTCGTCCATGAGCGCTTTCGTGCATTGGGCGCGGTATATTTTGTATTCGCTGCAGAGCTGGTTGCTGGCTGACTTTGGCTTGTAACGATATTGTTTGTACCTGTGGCGGAGGATGCGTTGTCGGGGTCGCCCACAAGACCCACTGCGGAAAGAAGCGAGCGCACCCAGCCGCTATCAGGGTCTTGGTCGCCAGGGATCGAACTCGGCGTAGCCCTTTCGGTGGGGTGAGCTGAGGTCGGATTATGGTCAAGGTATTGCTTTTGCTGCTTGTCGGGCCAAAGGCCTTGTAGCACATTTCCGGAGGGTAGAAGAGAAGACAACAGGTGAGCAGTCGTGTGCGAGGTAAACAGAGAAGGAATGGTGACGTTGGAGGTATCTCCCTGGGCGTACATGCGAATCAAGCCGCCACCGCGCACATTGTCGCCTACTATGACTGCAACAGCGCCGCGCTGTTGAGCCCACTCGACCTTTGCGAGGAAGCCGCAACCTCCACGCTTCAGCAGCGCGACTTTGCCTGTTATATTGGCGCTGTCTTGGCGAGAGGGCGCATGTGCAGCGGGGATGAGGCTGTCACCATCGCCGCCCCAGCCGGGTATGTCGCTGCATCCCAGCTCGCCGTGGCCAAAGGCGTCGTCGCCGAAGCCCGAGCCGATCCACAGCGGACCGCTTAACCCAGCGTTGGGCAGCGGAGGCCCAAAGGCGGCGGGGCGGGCGAGGAAGAAGGTCGAGTTGTCGTCGGTCAGGCTGATGATGGCCGAGGGAGGGAAAAGCGAGGCAGGCGAGGTGAAGGAAAGGCGGGAGGTGAGGCTGCTCTGTGGGCGGGGTTGGGCGTGGGCGGTGCGCTCGAGCTGCTCATCCTGGTGGCCGCCGAGGGCGACGAACAGCAGCAGCGTGACAGCGAGCAGCGTCGTGGTTAGCGAGAGGAGAAGGCGTAGAGGGCGCATGCTGGCGGAGGAATGCAGAGCAGCAGAGCGGGCGAGGGCGCGGGCACGGGCGCAGTCATCAAGTCGCGGTTGCGGTCGCTGTCGCTGTCGATGATGTCGTGATGTGGGATGCGATGCGCGCGGCGGCGAAAGGCGGGCAAGGCAAGGCAAGGCAAGGCGAGACGGGCAGGTGAAGCAGCGCAGGACAGGATAGCAGAGGATGGGACGAGAAGCAGCAGAGATCAGAAATATTCGCAGGCCACAGTCAGAGGGAATGCAGAACGTGCCCACGCGATTAACTAGGTAGGGTTAAGCAAACACGCGTACCCAGCGGCCACGCCCAAGTGCCCGTGTTGGCCGGTGTTGTGCCCAGGTCACCCCCGCGCCACTGCCGCCCCGCACTCACCACCACGCACATCATCAACAACACCTGAGCATGAGGCGTGATACCTAGACCCGTTATCTATTCACTAATAACTGTCTCAACTGCCCAGATGCCAACACCTCCCAAGCCCTCTTTCCCCCCATGTGCCCACTCGATCCAACATCCACACCCCACCCCAGCTCCTTCAGTCTTTCGCACCCAATCCGGCCACACTTGCCCTCACCACCCACCGTGCCTCCCCTACCATCGCCTTCGTTTTGTCCCAACGACCTTCCCGTCTCTCTCCCTCTTCTTCTTCTTCTTCTTTTTCTTCTTCTTCTTCTTCTTCTCCTTCTTCTTCTTCTCGTCTTCCTCTCCCTCCCCCAAACAGCCCTATCTGCATCCACTCCCTACTCTTTGCCTCTCATTTCTAGCCTTGTCATACCTAGGTCCTTGCAAAGCCTCGTCGCTTCTTCCCCTTCTGTCTCATCTGAAGGCGGTTACTGTTTCTTACGCATCCGTCTTCTCCTACGACAACTGCTCATACATTCACCACCACCTATCGCCCTAAGAGCCGCCGTTATGAACGTCGCATATCGCCTCTCCCGGCATCCAGAGCACCATGGTTCAACCAGGAATCGCGCCCAGGTATACCATCGATTCCACCCGACCGGGTGAGAAGCGTATGGCGGGTTTCGGATGGCTTCCCAACAGGACCCGTCATCTCCTCATCGCCTTCATTGGCGAATTTGTCGGCACCTTTCTCTTCCTGTTCTTCGCCTTTGCCGCCACTCAAGTCGCCAACAATCTTCTCGCTGGCCAGAGCATGGACATTCAAACACTCATGTACATCTCACTGGCTTTTGGCTTCTCGCTAGCCGTCAATGTTTGGATTTTTTTCCGAATCAGTGGCGGCCTGTTTAACCCAGCTGTAAGTAGCCTTGGGGCTCATCGCCAAACTCCAACCACTGCTTCAATGTTGACCTTGCTGCCCTAGGTTACTGTCGCAATGGCCCTTATCGGTGCAATGGGCTGGATCAACGCTGTTCTGCTCATACTTGCGCAACTCTGTGGCGCGATTGCTGCCGCCGGCGTCGTATCCGCACTCTTCCCTGGACCACTCGTCGTCAGAACAACGCTCAGCCCTGAAACCTCCACGGTCCGCGGTCTGTTCATCGAGATGTTCCTTACAGCACAGCTTGTCTTCTGTATCTTCATGCTGGCAGCGGAGAAACACCGTTCTACCTTCATCGCACCTATCGGAATTGGCCTTGCCTTGTTCATTGCCGAACTTGCTGGTAAGGGGCGATTAGACGAATAGGGTCGACTGAGCTAACTGATGAAGGTGTCTACTTCACCGGAGGATCGCTGAATCCTGCTCGGTCTTTTGGTCCTGACGTCGTGCTGGCTCGCTTCGATGGCTACCACTGGGTCTACTGGGTCGGACCTCTTCTCGGTGCAGTCCTCGCTGTCGTCTTCTACCGTTTGATCAAAGCACTCGAGTACGAGTCTGCCATCCCAAATGCTGACAGTGACGGCTGTCATGATACATACAAGCGAAGCAATTCATACGACCAGGAGGCCAATGGAGTACCGAGTAGGTTGATACATTGCTGTATGTGTTCGTGGCTGTACTGACATCTGAACAGCTCGTGGCACCGGTGCCGTCGATGGGACATCCGAAAGCATGGATTTTGCGTCTCGCATTCGCAACCCTCAGGCTGCGAGACCTCCGGCGCCCCAACGATCTTACAACTCCAACTTTGTCGCCATGTCAGATATCATGGAGAACTCTAGCTCGCGTTTTCCAGAGCTCAGGCACGGTGGGGATGGCCATCAATCCGACAGTGCGTCAGACGATAGCTATCGCAATGGGCCCGGTGCAGAGACAGGCTCTTCGTAGTCCGGATCAACCTCATCTAGCTCGTTCCACTCTTCTTTGACGAGTTCCAGTGGCAGCGCCTGACATGAGAAGCCGTCACGAGAGCCTAGCTGTAGTGACGGTCTACTATACTGGCCTTGTTGCTGGCTTCCTGGGTTCGTCCTATCGGCCATCTGTTGTCCCAAGGTCTGATATACTTACTTGCGTCCTTAAAGAGAATTGTAGCAGCGAGCTGGATGGTCGTGTGGTGGCGATACCACCTTCAAAGAGAGCAATGCGAGTTTGTCTGCCGCCTGAGTGTGTACTTGCTGTGTCGTGCAAATGTTAGCTGAGTATGTTGATGCATGGATTTGTCCTGAATAGCGGTGACTCATGATGCTCTTGGAAAACTCTCATGGTATCATTTGGCTGCTATAGTACATTCTCGTAGTGCTCAAGTCAAATACAGGCTCTTGGCCGCTGATGAGAAACGAGAACGCTCGATGAAAATAATAAGAAGAAAGTCACGAGTCGCATTCCCAGCCTTGCCTCTGACGAAGCCCCAGATGTGTTTCTACCGAAATGAATGCACCGAGATGCTAGCCTACATCAACCCAGTAGATCAACCCAGTAAATTCCCAGAGCAGTCGACGCCATAATCGTAACCGTCGTCCAAGAATAGTATGGGAGAGACGAGCAGCATAGCTAAGCCCTCTCGTCGCACCAGGCGGGGCAAGAAGCAGAAAAGCAGATTTCAAAGTCCCAGACTCCGCTTCTCTCCACCCTTTGATGGCAATGAGTGTGTTTTTCCCTTGGGAGGTGCGCATGTACACGTGCATGTAGTGTAGTGTAGTGTAGTGTAGTGTAGTGTGGTGTGGTATGGTATCTGTGCTGGGGAGGAGTCGTGGAACATGGCTGCGTGTGTCGTCATCGTGATTTGGAACAGGACAGAAAAGACAAGATGAGAGCAGCGCAGAAAGAAAAGGCTCAGATGGTATATAAAGTGTCGCTGTGCACCCGTGCGCTGGGTGTGGGTGAACGCCGAGGAAACGCCTGCTATGCCGAGTGGGAAATATGGATGATGCATTGGGTTGGTAGGTGGTTAGATGGGTGGATGGATGAGAGGCGAAGAGTGGTTGTTGTTGTTTGCGCGGCTGTCGCAGCTGGCTCATTGTGTGAACAAGGCGTCGGGTTACCGGATGACGCCCCAGCTGTCCATGCTACTCAGACCGGCTGAACGTTCTTTCTTCTTGAATGTGTTCCAGAAGCGCAGCGTTTCGTCGCCGGCGCCCGTAACTATTACCTGGCCGTCGGGACTCATGGCGAGATACAGCACACGGTACGTGTGCCCTGTTAATGACACGACTTGCTGCATGCTCGGGTACTTCCATACGATGATCTGGTTCTGGCTGTAGCCGTGTGTTGAGACGATTTCGTTGCTGTTCTTGGACCAAGCCAGGTTGCACACTTGGCTGCCCGTGTCCAGGCTGTTGATGAGGTTTGCAGGCGCGGTGGTTGATATCGGAATGTTGGCTGAGCTCGAGGCTGAAGCGGCGGCAGACGCAGCAGCAAGGGAGGATGCGGAAGGTCCGTTGGAGGATATTAATGTGTTCCAGAACTTGATCGTGCGGTCGGCCGTACCGCCTCCACTTGCCAGTAGACCCCGCTGATGTGGACTCCATGCAATCGCCTTGACGGCGGCTTGGTGTTCGCTGAACTTGAATGTTGGCTCGGCATTGAGCTTCTCCCAAACCATAAGCTTGTTATCGTTCCCCCCTGATGCAAGTTGCTGATCTTCGTGGTTCCATTTCAGACCACAAATCTCTTGCTTGTGCCCGACGAGTTTGCGGAGCCATTGGTCTGGTTGCCGCACATCGCGATGATAGATGGTGCGATCTCGTGACCCAGATGTCAGGATGTGTTCATTCCAGGCAAGAGCACCAACACGCGCCGTGTGGCCCATCATCGTTCGTAATCGTCGTTGGGTGTTTGCATCCCAAATCTGCACTTGACCTCGATTTGTGCCAATTGCAATGTGCGAGCCCTAAGTGTGTCAGCGATGTTGGTGGGGGTGATATGAGAGCTTACTCGTTGTATCCAGTTGACACTCGTGACAGAGTCATCAGCTAGTTCGCACAGCTTGGTCACACGGCCGCTGCTCGAGTTCCACATGTAAACGCACGACCCAAGGCCTACGCCCAATGTATTCTGGCTGCCCCAATCCACAAGATTGAGATAAAAATCATCAGCGAGATCTGGGGCGTCCAGAACTTTGTACGGAACTTTTGAGACGGCGCGAGGCGCCCGTTGAGGACTCAACAGCATGCGCTGGCTACTGTATTTGATAGGCGATAAGCTGTAGAGATCTGACCGGGCGTTCATGTTGAGCACACCATGTCGACTTGATGGTGTTCTTGACGGTGTCGGTTGACCCGAGTAGGAAAAGAGGTTCTTATGAGGAGTTGAAGGTGTCATGGTGGACGGTGGTAATGAACTGGCGGTCCGGGCTGGAGGTGTGTTGGACCGCGCACCAGATCGCATGTTGCCGCTATCTGAGGGCGACAGACGCTGAGACAGAGCCTGGGGCACTGAATCTTCAAACATCTCCTGGCGCAGTACTGCGGAATATGTGCGATTTGCTTCCTCTGCTAGTTATTGTTAGTCGTGGTTTCAAATGTGAGTTGGAACAACGCACTCTTCTGGAAATGCAGCTCGTTGTGCGGGGTGCGCTTTGCCTTGGAAGGCGTCGCTGGCGAGCCGTCGTCATGGAGTAGGTTGTAGCTGGCCTGCAGGTCCTGTCCAGCGCGATTAGGAATGAATCTGGAGTCGCTGTTAGTTTGCGCCCCTGGTATACGGTAGAGGAGGGACCGCAACTCACCTGTCACCATAGATGCGGGGTCGCTTGCGACTTGGGCTGGTCGTTGGTGTTCGCTCCCTCGTCTTACCAGCCTGTTCAAAGTGCTCAAGCGCTTTTGACAATGCGGACGCATCGACAGCCTCGGAGGTGCCGAGCAGCTGGTTGCGCTTGTGGGAGGCGGTTGGCGGCGTTTTTGACTCTGGCGGAGATATGAGCGCGGGTGTCGCAGTGTCTTGGTTTGTGTGGTCGGGCGCAGTCGCCGTTGCCGTCGCTGTTGTAGTCGTAGCCATAGCCGTAGTCGCAGGCGCAGGCGCAGCAGCAGTAGCAGCAGCAGCAGCAGCGGCCTTTGTCTTTCCTCGTGGCATGTTGATAGATGCGCTAGATTGCGCAGACTAGTGGAGAGAGATGGCGGGGCGCTGTCGCGTGGCAGTGGGCCCTGGGGAAGCGGTGGGGGTGCCAGGCGCGGTAGAGGGAGGCGCACGCCGTGAGGTGAGGTGAAGGCGGCAGCGTGGGCGGATGGCACTATGCGGGGAGGCAGTGAGCGGGCGCGGCGGCGCAGAGGCAGGGGCGGTGTGTCGGTTCAATGGGACTTGGTGCGCATTGCAGTCGGGCCGGGCGACGAGCGTGATTTGCGCGGGCGATGGGTCGTTGGCGGGCGGGCGGTGGTCGTGGACGTGGACGTGGACGTGAATGCGCCGCTGGGCGGGGGAGCCGGGGGTGTTTTGTTGTGAGGGCAACAGACAGCAACAGGGCAGGGAGCAGCGAGTGGCGGGTAGCGGACAACAGGCAACAGGCAACGGGCGGACAGACAGCAGGCAACGGCTGCGGGAGATGCAGATTGTTGTTGTTGCGCAATAATGAGGCGTCTGGTTCTGGCTGGCTGCCTTTGTTTGGGTCTCCTGCCGCTGTTTTGGTCGAGCTGTCGTCCCTTGGTACGCGTGTTAGCCCACGCCGCAGCCAATCACCTCGGAGCCGCGATGACATCGCACGCTAAACTCCCCCCACTCCGCCCAGCATGCGACCCCTCCTCTCCATGTCCTACGCCACGCTTCTGCGCTTTCACCCCGCCCTGCCGCTCCAGATCAAGAGTACCCTGCGCACCATGGCCACCAAACCCTCCCTGCAGGCTGCCGAGGACTTCCTCTCCTTTGTCAATGCCTCGCCCACGCCCTTCCACGCCGTCAAGTCGGCCAAAGAGCGCCTCGACAAGGCCGGCTTCAAGCAGATCAAAGAGCGCGACTCATGGGCCCCGACTCTGCAGCCTGGCGGCAAGTACTACCTGACCCGCAACGGCTCCTCCATTGTCGCCTTCGCCATCGGCAACAAGTGGAAGGCTGGCAACCCCATCGGCATGATCGGTGCCCACACCGACTCGCCCTGCCTGCGCATCAAGCCCGTATCCAAGCGCCAGAGCGATGGCTTCCTCCAGGTCGCATGCGAGACCTACGGCGGCGGTCTGTGGCACACCTGGTTCGACCGCGACCTCAGCATCGCTGGCCGTGCCATGGTCCGCACCGCCAACGGCACCATTGAGCAGCGCCTCGTCAAGGTCGACCGCCCCATTCTCCGCATTCCTACCCTCGCCATCCATCTCGACCGCCAGGAGAACTTTCAGTTCAACAAGGAGTCGCAGCTTTTCCCTATTGCAGGCTTGGTCGCTGCTGAGCTGAACAGACAGGGCAAGACCGAGGAGACAAAGGAAGAGGCGAAGCAGGACGGCGCCTTTGAGCCCCTTGCTACCCCTACCCAGCGGCACCACCCGTACATTGTCGACATCATCGCCGAGGAGGCGGGTGCCAATGCCAACGATGTCCTCGACTTTGAAATTGTGCTCTACGACACGCAAAAATCGGCTATCGGTGGCCTCAACAATGAGCTCATCTTCTCCCCTCGCCTTGATAACTTGATGATGTCGTACTGCAGTGTAGAGGGTCTCATCAAGAGTCTTGGTTCGTCGACTGCCCTCGACAACGACTCCACCATTCGTCTCATTGCTCTCTTTGACCACGAGGAGATTGGCTCGCAGACAGCCCAGGGAGCTGACTCGAACCTGTTGCCCGCTGTTGTCCGCCGCCTGTCAGTTCTGCCAGCATCCGAGTCCAACTCAGACAAGTCCTACGACAAGGTTGAGTCCGACACAGCGACCGCATACGAGCAAACTCTGTCCACATCCTTCCTCATCTCGGCTGACATGGCTCACTCTGTGCACCCCAACTACCCAGGCAAGTACGAGTCTCACCACAGGCCCGAGATGAACAAGGGAACCGTCATCAAGATCAACGCCAACGCCCGCTATGCGACAAACTCCCCCGGCATTGTTTTGCTTCAGGAGGCAGCCCGCCGTGCCAAGAAGGCCTCATCGAGCGTTTCCTCGAGCAAGGAGGGCGTCCCGCTGCAGCTCTTTGTGGTCCGCAACGACTCGTCGTGCGGTAGCACAATCGGCCCCATGCTGTCTGCAGCCATGGGTGCTCGCACTCTTGACCTGGGTAACCCGCAGTTGAGCATGCACAGCATTCGCGAGACTGGCGGTGCCCACGACGTCGAGCACGCGGTAAACCTGTTCGAAAGCTTTTTCGAGAACTTCGAGGACCTGGAGAAGAAGATTGTTGTAGATTGACCTGATGCGAAGCTGTAAGTAGAAGCAGGCCAGAATGTACAAAGGGAGGCGGCAATAAGGGGGGACGTTTTTGACGCATCGATCAATCTTGTGTGGATGAATCAGTGAAGCGAGACCAAAATGTACAAGATAACTCCGGTGATGCTATGGGTATATACAAAACGCTAATCAAACAAACGCAGCCTCCACGGAGGTGCTTGGACATGAAGCCTCGGCATTATACTGGACTCGTGTCGGGAGCCTGTGTGTCCCCCTCGCCCTCTTCATTGACTGCATCTTGACTCTTTGATTTGAAGGCTAGGCATAGCGTCAGCAACAGTCCTAGATCGATGCATCCGAAGAGCAACTCACGCTGTCGACACATGGGACACTTTTCCTGAGAGCTTTCTTGCTTGAGCCACGAGAAGATGCAATGCTGCGCATGTTAGCCATGCTCACGGCTGTGCAGCGCCATGCCTTACCATGTGAAACGAGTGGTTACACTCTCCCAGCACTTCAGCTAGTCAGCCAAGCCTATCCAGCACATAGCAGGCCTACATACGCAGCGGGCACTCGTCGCCGGGGAACTTGCACTTTGAGCACGTGCTATCGTAGGGGTTCCGGCAGATACCGCACACATCATCGTCGGGCATGTCCCAACGCCATGCAGCGACAGCATTCCATTCTCGGATCGTGACCTTCATTGTCGATGGTTGTTGCGGTGTGTATTGAAGTGGAAAACAAACACGGCTGGGGAGGAAATAGATGCGGCAGATGGCGGCGGTGAGCGGGACGGCAAGGGCCAGGCGAGGGGAAGCTGGGAGCTGGGAGCTGGGAGCTGGGACCAGCTGTGACGGCGCGCAGGCTCCACTTTCCTACAACACCCAATTCCGAGGTCGGATGACGCCAGTTAGACTAAGTCGAATGGAGTACTCACGCTGATAGCCAAAAAGGTATATCAGAAACCGTCCGCTTTCTGTCAACCGCACCCAACTGGTAGTGCTGACAGCACCTTGACACGGGCAAGTGAGTAAACAGCCCTCTACCTATACCTACACCGATCATGGGGCGCGTGGCATTGTCCTAAGCTCAGAGCTAACTGGTGCCCTCACCCCTCACGGCACAAAGTCATGGAGCTCCCAATTCACCCAAACGCCCTCATATACCTTCTCCACCTCCGCTGACTGACCGCCCGCGACAGTCTACAGCTTCACCATGCTCGTTCTCAGTTGTCGTCGCGCCCTGCGTCCGCTGGCCATGCCATGCGCCATGCGCTCCTTCGGCACATCCCGCACAGTCAACGGGCAATACGACCTCAACACATACCTTGTCTCGCCCGCCGAGGTCCACGCAGCCATCAAGAAGAACGTCGTTAGCAAGCTCTCCACGGCGCCCAAAGTCGTGCCCTTGTGCGCGTCCTGGTTCCTGCCCAACGACGGGCGCAACGGCTATGATACTTTCGTTGCACAGCGTATCCCATACGCCCGCTTCTTCGACCTCGATGCTGTCAAAGATCCCGCATCCCCATACCCACACATGCTGCCATCAGCGCCCGACTTCGCAAAGGCAATGGGCCAGCTCGGCATCCGCCGCCATGACAGCGTCGTTGTCTACGACTCCAAAGAGCTCGGTATATTCTCTGCGCCTCGTGTTGGCTGGACACTGCAGGCATTTGGACACCCGAATGTGCACGTCCTGAACAACTTCCGCAAGTGGGTTGACGAAGGCCTGCCTACGGAGAGCGGTGAACCTGCAGCTGTATATGAAGTCGACTACCCCGTGCCTGAGCTCGATACAAGCAAGGTCGTGGCATTCGAGCAAGTGCGCGACATTGCCAAAGAGCAGGGTCTCGAGGGCGCAGAGCAGGTGCAGATTCTAGACGCCAGGAGCCTGGGCCGTTGGAAGGGCGTTGACCCTGAGCCACGAGAAGGTAAGCCCCGCGACCCCTTGCTCTCCCTCCAAACCAACCATGCTAATTTGAAATCTCCCAGGCCTATCCTCAGGCCACATTCCCTACTCCATCTCGCTCCCCATCTCGGACGTCCTCGACCCAACCACCAAAACCCTCCTCCCAGCCGCCGACCTGCAAGCCGTGCTGAAAGCGAAAAACATCGACCCGTCCAAGCCCATCATCGCCAGCTGCGGCACAGGCGTCACAGCCGCCGTCATCGACGCCGCGCTGACCGAAGCCGGCTTCCCCGCGCACCAGCGGCGCCTGTACGACGGCAGCTGGACCGAGTGGGCGCAGCGCGTCAAGCCGGGCGAGAACCTCATCTGGAAGACCGAGTGAGGATGAATCGTGGGCGTGAGTGTGGATGAGTTGGTGGCTTGACGGTATCCCGGGGTGGTGGTGGATTTACTGTATAACAGGGGTTACCGAGTCGAGCGACGCGCCAAATTGATACCCGAGGATGGTGCGAGGGAAGTGCATTGCTTGTTTATATACTCGTAGCCATGTAGCTTCTCAAGGCTTGTATATCTTGCTCGGTCAAGCACGTGTGAAGCTTTCTTGCATGTGTGACCTGCGATGTTTCGGCCATCCCTAAGTAACTACTCTGAGGCAAAGCATAGCAAATCTTTCCATGTGCACACGACTACACCAGGACAAGCAACGACTGTGTACCTCATCGCACAAAGTATCACGCATAATGAAGTCAGTCCAGAACTTTTACAGGCGAAAGCAAGGTAATCAAGCCTCACAAGCATCTTCACGGGGCTGGGCAATGCACGTAAGACGCTGAACGCAGACCGAACAAAAAGACACATTATCGTTTTCACTCACTCATTCATTCTCTTTCTTTGATACATACATACTCTCCTCATCCCCTCCTTCCCACTTCTCCGCTGCCCTAGTAAACATACCTAAAATTCGGGTTCTCCCGATCCGTCAAATCATCAAAGCCATGCGTGGTATTCGTCTCCTTTCCAAACTCGCTATCCTTCTTCTTATTCCTGCTAATGAGGTTCCATCTGAGGAACAAGATGACAAAGACGAGCACGCTGTAGCAGCCGAGATGGATGCTCAGCGCCTTGAGGTAGCGCGGCTGGTCGCCGTCGAAGAAGACCTGCGGGCCCGCAGCGTTGCCGCCGCACCACGCGAGGAAGTTCATCGTGATGCACACGGACTTCTTGGTTTGGCCGCCAACGTTGCGCGTCAGCATCGACATGCCTAGACCCTGGGCTGCCCAGAAGGTGAAGACGATCCAGTAGCTTATTAAGAGGCCGGCGCGGGTCGAGTTGTTGGTGTTTTTTACGGTCATGATGGTGATTGTGCCGATGAAGGAGCTGCGTGATGGGTTAGTTTGGGTTGGTTGGTTTTCGGGGGAGGGTAGGTGGGTGGGCTTACGGGACTAGGAAGAGCAGCATGGTCCAGAGGTTCTGGTTGTACTTCTTTGTGAGCCAGGCTGAGGTCATGAGCGTGAAGATGATGATGGCGCCAAGGACCATGGCGAGGAGCTGGGTTTCCAAGACCGAGAAATTAAGGCCCTTGATGATGATCTGGTAAAAGGCACCCAGACCCGATGTGGGCAGTGTCGTGCAGATCTGAATCATCATGTAACAATAGGTCTGGGGGTCCAACAAGGCTTCCTTCAGTTGGTATGAGCGGAACTTCTTGTTCTGCAGACCGGTCTGGTTAGACCGGACACGCTCAACCAGCAGCTTCTTGTCTTCTTCCGAGAAGCACTTGGCGCGCATGGGGCTGTCTAAAGGACGTCAGTTGTGGTGGTGATGGAGTGATGCATTCGCCTTACCAGGCAGCCAGTAGAGCACAAAGATTCCCCAAAGAAAGGAGATGGTTCCGTAGGTAATGAAAATGGCCTGCCATGACCTGATCGAGGCTGTTCCCGGGTTCGCCTTGAAGCTTGGATGCCTGATGTGGGAGAACGCGTAGGCCAGCAGACCTCCGCAGATCTGCTGGGCGCCGTTCATCATATACCAGTAGTTGACCACCTGCGCCTGTTCCTCGCGCTTGTACCAGATTGAACTCATGATAAGGAAAGCGGGCTGGCACACGGCTTCGAAGATACCAAGCAAGGTACGGACGCCGACCAGAGCTGGGAAGCTGAAGCAAAGAGCGTGGCAGCAGAGAACAGTACTCCACGCCAGAATATTGAAGCCCAGATACTTGGCGACAGGCACACGCTGGATGATCCAGTTCGTTGGGTATTCGACAATGAGAACAGCGATATAGATACAAGTGGTGAGCCATCCCCACTGGACATCGGTCAGCACTACCACAACCTGGAAAGAGGGACTGGCTTACGTAGGATGATTTGAAGAGAATTGGAATATCATCTCGGATTCCCATGATGGAAGTGAAAGACATGGTACCCTTATCCAGCGCCTGCAGGAAGTATGTGAACACCATGATGGGAAGTACCCGTCTGTCGATGAGTCTCTTCAGCCGTTTGTTCTCCTCTTCTGTGATGATGATGGCGTCGCCGGAGGCATTGGCATATTTGGCGACTTCGTCGTCGATACGATCGTAGTTGACATGGTCGACTTTCTCACCGGTGCTAGACCAAGTGCGCTCTACGTGGTTGATGTCTGTCTTGTCGATGGTAGCGTCGTGGACGACCTCTGGTGCTGCCGCACCGTCGTTGATGCCTTTACCCATGTCGAACTCCTGCGAGTGAGCGAGGAAGTCTGAGGGGAGGAAGTAGGATCGCAGAACCCAGGATGGCCTGCCAGAAAGTGGAGACGCAGGGTGATATTTCTATTCCGTCCCAAATATGCCATCCGTGTGTCTAGCGACCCAACCTCTCGAGGTGCGGGTAAAAGACTCCACATGGGTGGTATTGCAAGGGGCGGTCTAACGTCCAACTGTCCATCAATTGGTTGCACACGAGGGTAGGATCACAGGATTTCCTAAGCGAACCCTGAATTGTGAGGTCCCCAGGTTCGGCACCCCGGATATCGTCCAAACGGAGTGTGGAGTGCGGGGTCCAGTCGCCGTAGTGTCGCGGTCTTGGCTGGTGACGGTATCGGTAAAATGGCGGTGCAATTCATGCCGAAGCTGGCTGCTGATGGGCTGCTTGGGCCTATGACCAAGCGAGCTCGTGGGACTGTCAGGCGAACAGGTTCAGAAAAGGACGTTGATTGCTGGTGGATAATTTATGCCGCGGTCCGGTGGCTGCATCTATCCACCCATCCGGAACGGCATGCTTCCCCAGTCGGTCGTCTCCGGTTGTCACTTCGCAAAACACGAGCGATCGACAAGGCGTCCGATCGGTGCAGCGTCCAACGAGGGTCGGTACATGATGTTGCGAACACGACTGATTTTTGTTCGCTGGTCATGGTAGCAATGGTGCTCGAGCGCGTCAAGGCATCGAGGTTTGTGGAGAGCCGCTCTCACCTACCCCAGCACCGAGCCACTCCACATGTGGGACTGGGTACATGCTCGTCGACGACCACGTCGGTGGAAAAGCAGGCGATGTTGATGCAGCATGGCACAAAAATGGCAGCAAGCTCCCACGCAGCTCCCCCGAACTTTTTCTTGTCCCCGCTCGTCGCTAAACTCCACCGTGTCTTCTAACCCTCCGTCGCCGTGTGTTGCAGTTCTCTCCCATCTTCTCCCATCCCTACGCTGCGACAGCCGCTGAACAACGCCCACTCTCGAAATGTCGACCCTCACCGTCCACGAACTCAAGCGAGAGACGATCACAAAGAACATCGACCTCCTGACAAACAACCTGATCAACATCAAGGACACAACTGGAGAGTTCTTGCTGAAACTCGCCGATGGCCGTGTCATCGATACAAAAGGCTGGGACGGCTGGGAGTGGACGCATGGCATTGGTCTCTATGGTCTCTGGCACTACTACACTCTCACCGGTAACCAGGAGACCAAAGACATCATGCTCGGGTGGTATGCGAAGCAACTAGCCAAGGGTACAACAAAGAACATCAACACCATGTCTCCATTCCTGGCATTGGCGTACCTGTACGAAGACACTGGCGACAAGACGTATGTACCCTGGCTGGATACTTGGGCGGAGTGGGTTATGTACGGCCTGCCGAGGACCAAGTACGGCGGTTTTCAGCACGAGACATATGTGGACTTCAACAAAGACGAGCTGTGGGACGACACGCTGATGATGAGCGCGCTCCCGCTCGCCAAGATTGGACTTACCTTGAATCGCCCAGAATACATTGAGGAGGCAAAGAGGCAATTCATCCTGCACTGCCAGTATCTCTTTGATCCCACAACAGGGCTGTTTTTCCACGGATGGAAGTTTGAGGACAAGGACGGAAAGGTCGGACACAACTTTGCGCAGGCGAGATGGGCCCGAGGAAACGCGTGGCTCACCATTGTGATTCCGGATTTCATCGAGCTGCTGAACCTGAAAGAGTCGGATCCTACACGGTTATTCCTGGTCGGCATTCTGGAGGCGCAGTGCAAGGCGCTTGTTAAGCTGCAGCAAGAGAGTGGCATGTGGTGCACGCTGCTCGACGTGCCTGCCTCCGAGGGCTCGTATGAGGAAGCGTCTGCGACAGCTGGATTCGCTTACGGCATGCTGAAGGCGCTGAGAAAGAGGTACATCAGCGGTGCTGAGTATCAGAGCTCGGCCATCAAAGCCGTCAAGGCGGTGATCAGCAACATCAATACCGAGGGCGAGCTGCAGAACACGAGCTTTGGCACTGGTATGGGCCACTCGCTGCAGCATTACAAGGACATTGCGGTTACCAGCATGCCTTACGGCCAGGCCATGGCAATCATGGCATTGGGCGAATTCCTCAGGTCGTTCATCTAGGAGGATAGACGTGCGATGCAAGTTAGTCAGCGAAGCGATAGAAGAAAATCTGGGATACTTCAATGCCGACGTGATTCCTACCTATGTGCCTATGCAGCTATGTCTGGTTTACCTGAGCATGCGTCTGTCCCGCGATTATACACGGACCATGCAAGGGTTGTTTGACATGAGTCTAAATTCGGTACCAAACAAACAGCTGGTGTAGACATTGTACCGGCCTTGTGCCAGCCTGATGTTGCACAGTATGAGTCCGCGACCGTCCAGCAAAGCTGCAATGGCCGTGTGTCGCAAGCTTCAGCCTGGACGTGCTTATCGCGTGCCATATGCTACAGTCATTCGTGACTCGGCGGCGATTGGGGTCCGGCGGCGAAGTGGGGAAGCGGGGCGACGTAGGTGGGAAGGCATGATGGCGAACGGCGCAGAGACGTGCAGGCTCTGTATGTTTTAGCTGTGCTGTGGAAAGTACGAGAAACGAAGAGGCTGCCGTGTCTGGATCGCTGTGCGCAAGGCAGCCGTCGTCTCGTACGATAGAGTGAGGCTGTACAAGGCCGCAAACATGCAGCTAAGCATTGTCGCAGCAGCCGCCGGGGATGGTGATGCGGGGTTCTGTAGAGTGCGCAGAAAGAGAGGTACCTGGGCGCAGCCCTTCCCGCTCAGCGACGCCGCCCTCATCGACGGGCTCAAGGCTTGCCAGGCATTAGCGCCCATAGACGTGAATTGTCGCCATTGCCACAGCCGCCGCCACCCTTTAACGGGGTGGGCGGGCGGTTGTCCAGCGCCGCCGCGCTCGGGCGGTGAGGCTGAGTTGGCGGGCAGCCCCGCGCTAATTGGCCCTTCGACTGTCTTCTCTGCGTTTCTGCCGCTCTGTCTAGAAGATTCTCAAGCTCCACCAAGGCCTATATGAGCACCGAATTCTGCCTTCCCGCCCTCGTCTCTCCATCGAAGTGCTCCCACTTACCTCCCACCTAAAGACAGTCGTGTCTTCTCTGCTTGCTCTTGCTACACCACACCACAAGAGCTCAATCTCACCTTATACCCCACCTAATTCGTACGTTCACTTTTACCGGTTTTGCCCCTCCACGATTGCGAGGCAACCACTCTCTGTCGGCCCGCTCTAACATCTCGTCTCCTACAGTCACCGCACACACATTCGCCACCATGTCTGGGGAAACCTTCGAGTTCCAGGCTGAGATCTCTCAGCTGCTCGGCCTCATCATCAACACCGTCTACTCAAACAAGGAGATTTTCCTGCGAGAACTCATCTCCAACGCCTCTGATGCGCTCGACAAGATCCGCTATGAGGCTCTCTCAGACCCCAGCAAGCTCGACAGCGGCAAGGACCTCCGCATTGACATCATCCCCAACAAGGAGGCCAAGACTCTTACCATCCGTGACAGCGGTATTGGTATGACCAAGGCCGACCTCATCAACAACCTTGGTACCATTGCCCGCTCCGGTACCAAGCAGTTCATGGAGGCCCTCTCCGCCGGTGCCGACATTTCCATGATTGGTCAGTTCGGTGTCGGTTTCTACTCCGCATACCTCGTTGCCGACCGTGTCACGGTCGTCTCCAAGAACAACGATGACGAGCAGTACGTCTGGGAGTCCAGCGCTGGCGGTACCTTCAAGATCAAGGAGGACGTCGACGGCGAGCAGATTGGCCGCGGTACCAGCATCATCCTTCACCTGAAGGACGAGCAGATGGACTACCTCAACGAGTCCAAGATCAAGGAGGTTGTCAAGAAGCACTCCGAGTTCATCTCCTACCCCATCTACCTCCACGTCCTCAAGGAGACCGAGACCGAGGTTGAGGATGAGGACGCCGCCGAGACCACCGAGGGTGACGACAACAAGCCCAAGGTCGAGGAGGTCGATGACGAGGAGGAGGAGAAGAAGAAGAAGACCAAGACCGTCAAGGAGTCCAAGATCGAGGAGGAGGAGCTCAACAAGACCAAGCCCATCTGGACCCGCAACCCCCAGGACATCACTGCTGAGGAGTACGGCTCCTTCTACAAGTCCCTCTCCAACGACTGGGAGGATCATCTCGCTGTCAAGCACTTCTCCGTTGAGGGTCAGCTCGAGTTCCGTGCTATCCTCTTCGTGCCCAAGCGCGCTCCCTTCGATCTCTTCGAGACCAAGAAGACCAAGAACAACATCAAGCTCTACGTCCGCCGTGTCTTCATCACTGACGATGCCACCGAGCTCATCCCTGAGTGGCTCAGCTTCGTCAAGGGTGTTGTCGACTCTGAGGACCTTCCCCTCAACCTGTCTCGTGAGACTCTCCAGCAGAACAAGATCATGAAGGTCATCCGCAAGAACATTGTCAAGAAGACCCTCGAGCTCTTCAACGAGATCGCTGAGGACCGCGAGCAGTTCGACAAGTTCTGGACTGCCTTCGGCAAGAACATCAAGCTCGGTATTCACGAGGACTCCCAGAACCGCCAATCCCTTGCCAAGCTCCTCCGATTCAACTCCACCAAGTCTGGCGAGGAGCTCACCTCCCTCACCGACTACGTCACCCGCATGCCCGAGCACCAGAAGCAGATGTACTACATCACCGGCGAGTCGCTCAAGGCTGTTCAGAAGTCTCCCTTCCTCGACACTCTCAAGGACAAGGGCTTCGAGGTTCTGTTCCTTGTTGACCCCATTGACGAGTATGCCATGACTCAGCTCAAGGAGTTTGACGGCAAGAAGCTTGTCGACATCACCAAGGACTTCGAGCTTGAGGAGACCGACGAGGAGAAGGCTGAGCGCGAGAAGGAGGAGAAGGAGTACGAGAGCCTCGCCAAGAGTCTCAAGAACGTTCTCGGCGACAAGGTCGAGAAGGTTGTTGTCTCGCACAAGCTCGTTGGCTCCCCTTGCGCCATCCGTACCGGCCAGTTCGGTTGGTCTGCCAACATGGAGCGTATCATGAAGGCCCAGGCCCTCCGTGACACCTCCATGAGCTCGTACATGTCTTCCAAGAAGACTTTCGAGATCTCGCCGAAGTCGGCCATCATCAAGGAGCTCAAGCGCAAGGTTGAGGCCGATGGTGAGGAGGACCGCACTGTCAAGTCCATCACCATGCTGCTGTTCGAGACCTCGCTTCTCGTCTCCGGCTTCACCATTGATGAGCCCGTTCAGTACGCTGAGCGCATCCACAAGCTCGTCTCCCTTGGCCTCAACGTCGACGAGGAGGTCGAGACCGAGCAGGAGGCCAAGGAGGCCGAGGAGGCTCCCGCGGCTGCCACCGAGAGCGCCATGGAGGAGGTCGACTAAGCGCATCGTCCATTCTGTCAGTTTCGAAAAGTTTGGTCGGCGCTTTGATATCCCTTCCATGTGTCATGGCTTTTCTTCCCTTTCTCAACCTCACTTATTTTGACGCCCAGCTTATCAAAGCGGCGTCCTAGAGTGGTTTACGCTTCACGAGTAAATGGATATCCCGAAATGTACTCTAGGTAGATTTGCCTAGCGGTGCTGAGCCTTCTCAGCGCTGCATTGGTAGTTCACGAATGATGAAAGTTCAAAAATACATGTCCCCTATGCCTTGTGAGATTCCCTGCACTCTGAAGCTGCGACCAAACGTACATCTGCTTGTCATGTCCATGATCTTTGCTTTTGCAACTAACCCCACAGGCAAGGTCGTCGATGACGTACTCGAAGCCAAACACCGGGAGCTCTGTGAGCGCTCTTTGACAAGCCCATCATCACTTACACAGCAGCTGCTAACCCTACAGCAGCATGCAAATACAGAAGAAGCCTACACATGCAGCAGTGGGTCGCTTCATTGCATCTCTACTGCCTGTCAAAGAAAACGATGTCTCGCGCCTGTACCACGTCCCGCGCAATACTCTATACAACCCAGACACGGCTGTTGTTGAGCAGATAGTCCTGAGCATTACTCCCACTCCCGGCGTCTACTCACTAATAGGGTACCCTCTCAACGAGACAAACATCGACCCAAAGACGCCGTTTCCCATCACCAACGCCCGTCCCCCGCGCACAGTAACCTTCCTCCACCGACCCTTCACGCTAGACCGTCGCAGCGTGCGCCGCGGCACACTCGTCTTCGCCAGCCACACGTCCTTCGACGAGAACCTCACAGTAGGCTGGAACCCCGCGCTAGCCGAGCGGCTGAGCATATCAGCGCACTCGAGCCTCTGCGTGCAAGGCTACAAAGGCGACGCGGAGCGTAAGATCGGCATCATTGGCCAAGTGGCCGCGACCAAGGCAGCGCTACTGGAGCAGATCCAAAGCGAGTTTGGCGAGATGGAAATGGTGCAGGCGGGGCTTTCTGACGAGATCCGCGTCGTCGCCATCATGAACGCTTTCAACGACAACGAAGTGCACCGCGTGCTGGGCATGGCGCGCGAGCAGGGCTGGGTGTCGGATGAGGGCTCTGAGGCGCAGGGGAGACACGTTCTTTACCTCACTGGGCAGCCGCGTGCGAGCGGCTTGCAGGCTGCGGCGGCTGTTGGGTTGACCGTGGCGTGCGTCGGGCACAAGACGGCTGAGGAATGGGGGATCCGTTACTTGGCTGCGGGGCTGCGGGCGGCGTTTCCGGGTGTGCATGTTGAAGAGGTCTATGAGGTGGAGGTGCCCGTGGTAAGGCCGAAGGAGGAGGTGGTGCGTGTTCCGGTTGTGGATCCAGTGGTGTTGTGAGGGTGAGGATGTGGGTTGGGTCTTGCATATTGGACTTGGGTTTGTCCGCTACACGATATCCAGTAAACAGGCCGTTGCAATGGTCCGTGTAGCTGTGTTCGCCGGAATTCTAGACGGAGAATTTGCAGCATTACAGGTGTTGATATACGGTGTTGCTCAGTTCGCCTGGACTACGATAGAGATTTTCCAGTGCGGTAAGGAAGTTTAGAAGGAGTCATTCGGACACGACCATACGGTCGCCTTACGATGATGTATCGTTGTAAAAAGCCTTACTTGAACGTACTATCTGCAAAGACGCGATGTTGAATTTAGACTCAAACATCGAGTAATATCATCTATACAAATTAGTTCAAAACACCTCTGGCACCAATTCGTGTTCTCAAGCTGATCGCAGCTCGGAATAAGATTAAGGTATACACATAATCCGGTACCTATGAAGAACAATAGCTTCTACCGAGGGGCATAGATATCATAAAGTAACCACCCCCAGCCAGCGACTATAACAGCCATCACACAGGACTAAGCTGATCACCCGCACACACAGCGCCGGCAGTCCCGCACCTCAAATGCAGATTATCCGAGCTGTCACCCAGCCAGATCCCGTAATCACCACCCACATTAGGCACGACCCAGTTCTGCGAGACGACGTCCCAGACACTCAGGTCCTTCCGCGTGACGCGCAGGCGTAGCGTCTCGCTGGCGCCCGGCTGCAGCGTGCTCGTCTTCTCAAAGTCACGCAGCTGTAGGACGGGCGTGTCGACTGTCGATTCGCTCGGGAACTGCACGTACAGCTGGGCTACGGCGCGGCCTGGGCGCGCGCCGGTGTTTCGCACGTTCACGGTGATGTCGTATGCGATGTCGAAGAGCGCGGGGTTGCCTCCCTGAGTAGAAACGTCACGTCAGCTGGGGTTTTGTGGATGGGGGTGGGGATGGTAGGTCTCACCTGTGCACCGCCTGCGACGGGACCGGGCTTCTGCTCGTTCGAGTAGCCGGCGGGGTACGGGTACTTGGTTGACGAGTTGGCGGCCTTTGCGGCGTCGTCGGCGTCCTTCTTCTCGAGCCATGGGTAGAGGAAGCGCCAGATGCGGTCGAAGTTCGTGGGCCAGTATGCCTCTTCTGCGGGGGGGATCGCGGTAGAGTAGCTTGGTGTTGCGCCCTTTGCTGCGCGAGTGGGGGGCTGCGCGGTAAGCGGTGTCACTGCTTTGATGGTGGCGTTGGAGAAGGAGAAGGAAGTGTAGCTGAGACCGTAGCCAAAAGCGTAGCGTGGTGTGATGTTCTCTTTCTGGAAATGTCGGTAGTCGATGTAAAGGCCTTCGGTGAAGGTCTGGAGAACACAAAGTCAGCAAATGCTCCAATGAATAGGGATGTTAGAACCTTACATCTTGCGGCTGTCCGATCTGGTACCCAATCAAGTCTACTGACTTGGAGTAATCACTCTCAGCTTTTGGCATGGTGTAAGGCAAGTGCCCGGACGGGGAGACATCTCCGTATAGAACTTCCATCAGAGACTTTCCTGCTTCTTGGCCCGGGAGATGGGCAATAACAACTGCCTTGACTGATGGCAAGTCGTGCCACTTGTCCATGAGGATAGGTCCAACAGTATGCACTACCACAACCACATTGCTGTACTTTGCTGCGACGTCCTGGATGAGCTTGTCGCCGTTGTGCCACAAGTTCAGGTTAGCGGAGGTTCGATCACCAGGATTTCCCTCGACTGTGATGTAGTTCTCTCCAGAGTCTGCGCTGACAAAGACAACTGCGATGTCGTTTGGAGATGGGTTGGAGTTGGAAGGGAACGAGTCGGTGTTGAAAAACTGGAAGTTGGCGTTGCGTGACTTGAAACCATCGATTGGTGAATCCATGTAGGGGTATCGCGCAGAGCCGCTTCCCCAGCCCTGATAAGTATTAGCTTCATTTTGTTCCTGAAGAGAGCAGGTTGCAATGGTCGAGAATGACATTGACTTACCATGCCAAGAGTCCCCTTGTTGCAGCCCTGATCGGCACATGAATTGATACCATCAGGATTCTTCTCGGCGTCGGTTCCGAAAATTTTCAGGGTTCCGTTTGTAGTCAGTGGCAAGATACCGCCGTCGTTCTTCAATAGCGTGATGGCATCTCGAGCAACTTCTCGGGCGACCTCCGCATGGTTGGCTTGAACGTTGACGAACTCGTTCACCACACCTCTGGGCGAGAAAAGTGCGCCGGGGTACAGGGGCCCTTCAGCATCCTGCGTGTTGGTGTCGAAGTTGGGGCGGGGGTAATCCGGGCTATCTTGACCCATTTGGAAATATGTTGCGAGTATACGAGTGACAGCGTCGTTCATCCGGTCGACTGGAATAGATCCGTTCAAAATCGAGCGGCTGAAATCGTACATCCAGTACGAGCTGCCGAGGAGAGGTACTTGGTTTATGTCGCCCGGCATTGCCATATCGAGCCCAGCCAATGCTGAGCCAACACCGGAGATTTGGGCCAACCAGTCGGTCATCACGAAGCCCTGGAAACCAAGTTCGTCTTTCAGGATGCCGTTGATCAGATAGCTGTTCTGAGCGCAGGCTGATCCATTGACCTTGTCAAGTTAGAAGTCTGTTCAGAAGTCGGATTATCAGACTTACAGCATTGTACGCGATCATGACTGAGCCGACGCCAGAGCGTACACCCTCAGCAAAAGGCCAAAGGTACAGCTCATGGAGTGTTCGGTCATCCATGTTCGAGGATATTCCAGGCTTGACGAGGCTGTACATTCGGTAGGTCTCCTGCTCGTTGCCGATTAGATGCTTGATAGTTGCAATCACACCCACACTTTGAATTCCCTCGACTGTCAATGCTCCGCCAAAAGCTTGCAAAACGGGGTCTGAGCCAAAGCCCTCCCAGTCTGGAGTTATGTGAGCATTGCTGTCCTTTCTCAGCGATTGAGCCTTTACTTACTTCTGCCACCGCGAGGTTTCCTTCCCAGCGCTCCGACCGAAGGACCGAGATGGATGTTCACACCCTTACCCCTAAACTCCTCTCCAATCGCTACGCCGCGTCGGTGTAGGAGATCCTTGTCCCACGTAGCTCCAGCTGTTATTCCCGCGGGAAATGCTGTCTGTCTATCAACAATGGAACTTATTTTACGAGACTTGCACAGAACATACCCGTGTTGTGATCAGTGTTCCGCACGCCAAGCGGACCATCTTGGAGACAGAGTTGTGGAATTCCGACTCTCAAAGCGCTGCCTGTGTTTCCGACACATCGACCCATGAAGATACCCGTACCTGAGGTAAGGTTGGCCTTTTCGGCCAGGGTCATGTTCGATACCAGCAGAGACGCCTTTCGGTAGCTCTCGTCCCAGTCAGGAACCCATCCTCCGTGTGGGGCTATGTGTTGTGTTAGTTTGCAAGAGAAGAGCTTTCGGGTTTGTAGAAACCAAGAGGCTCAGAGGCCGGAGCGTTATCTGATAGAGATGGCGACGGTGGACTTACCAGGATAGTATGGAGCGGCTACATAACCTCTGGGTACAGGGTCGCGCTGCTCGATGGCTGCGCCGACCGCCAAAGAGGCGAAATACAGAGGGGTGACAGAACGCATCTCGGACGAAACGAACGACTGTCCAGATGGTGTGCGCTCGGTGGGGCTTCTTTGTTGTGCTTTTATATCTCGGAGATATACCTTTGCCAACCCCACAATATGGGGCTTGATATAGATGTGGGATGTGTGCTAGTCATATTACCTGCATCGCCACATAGTGATAGACAGCGGCTCTTGGCAGGTGATGCATTTTGCTGTACGCCCAATCGGGACATAAGAAGCGACCAATAAACGTAGCAGGACTACCTGGGCTGTGCAGTCACGCGGTGATTCCGGCAGATTCCACATGTAGGCAGGTATTGCAGGCTCCTAGTTCTCGGCCATTCGACGGAGCGAGATCACCGGAATCAGCGGCCGGAATAAACGAGCAGAGCGTGGCTTGCAGAAGGCAACAGACCTGTTCACCAGACTACTTAGCCAAAGAATTTATTTTGCTCCGAGAAGAAACAAAAAATCAATACTCAAAATACAGCCACATTATGTTGTGGTACCTTGTTTACGATTTGCAAAATCCATCGAGTATCGTGACGATCATGTCCTCGAAGAGCGCACCAGAGCCGTTAAGGGGCTGGGCGCTACTCTGGTTTGGGCCGCACATGTATGCGATGTCGTTGGTTTGGAAATGAACGCGTGCCTGACAGCGGACCGTTGATTATCGTTATGCGGAGGAGATGGGTAGCTCGCGTAGCGGCATACGCGAGCCCATGTGGTTGGAGGCAAATTCGGCCGTTGAGCAGGAATAGCAGGTGACAAGGAATATCAATAGTGCCCATCGAGATAGCTGTACCTGCAGACGACAACACCCTCAAACCAAGATCTTTTTGAGTACGCCTGTCCCAGAAACATGCTCGCAGGATTGATCACACGAGCTGATGCGTCGCAAGCCATCATCCGAGATCCATGTCGTCGCGCTGAGAGTGCACAAGGATGATGTAGGATGGTGTTGTAGACAAGACCCTCCTCAACTGCAGCTAGTCGGAATGCGTCTTTCGAATGAGTCGCTGCTACCGCCATTTGCAGAGTAACGTGTAGTTATTGAGTTGATGAGTGACGATGACGTCAGGACTTTCACTCCTTCATCCGTCCACCTGTGAAACTCAGAGCAGTGACGCTGATACTCACAACACCCATTGAACTTTGCTATCGCAGCTCACATACGCCATGTCTCGACAGACCTTCACAGCGTTTCAGAAGCATCTTCTCTTCTTCTCAACGCCTACGAGCCCACCCAGGCTTACCTTTCTTTCTGCACTGCGAGCTGCTTGCGCATTGGGACTCGACTTTCCTGTTTCGGTCTTGCTGAGCCTCTCACTGCGCTTCATGTATGCGCCGTTTCCATACTTGTCGTCTATCGAGATCGACAAGATCCCACAGACGGTGCATCGTACCCAGCTGAGTCATGCTACTTTGTCCAAATCAAAGACAGAGTACACCTGCTCCGAGCTTCTCCGACTACTTGATTCAGAGCCAGAGAAGGGGTTTCTAAAGCACAAGATCGACCAGGGCCACATTGTCGGGTTTTGGACTATGGCGGCCGATGCACGTACCCACAAGGTTAGCAAGGACGATGTTGAGCGATTTCAGCAAGGCGAGTGGGAGGAGGCTGTGACAGAACGGAGACGCAGTCGCGACGATGTTCTGCCATTCTGGCGAGGAGGACCAATCTGGACTGCAGGGCATAGCTGGGCAGTACAAAAACTGCTTGGTGTGAGGGTGTATGGGGTCAAGCAGCAATGATGGATGAGGCCAGTAGCGGACACCCGCGCCATAAAGAGGTCGACTTTTTTCCTCTTTGCTCAACTGCAGAGTACTGGACGCCAAATCGAGCGAGTCGCGCTCCAAGGGAGATCCATAGAGATAAAGAACTAAGATATCAAATAAAATTATCGTTCATGGTTGAAGTGACAGGTCGAATCACCACTTATGGAGAGAGATAGCGGTGCGTAACCCGCGCTAAAAAAGTGGGGAAACGTGCACGCGACGCGGACGCGTCTTCCTCGCCTGACCGCGGCGAATGTTCTACAGCACAGCCGCCCTAATCACCTAGCCCATTCCAAAACGCTCTCGATAACTTCGACAGCACGACAACTATCAATTATGGTCCGCGGTGTAGAAGGCAACGAGATGTCGACACCTCGCCCCTCCCAGAAGAAACAGCCGCCATCGGCCTCGCAGTCGGCGAAGAACCAAAAGTCCATTCTCGGCTTCTTCCAGAAGAAGTCGACCAATTCCCCGAGTCCTGTACCCACGAAACCTACACCCGCCAAAGCAACAGCTACACCTACACTTTCGCGCAATTCGTTCACCAAGCTCCCGGCCTCCGTCACACCCGTCCCTAGCAGCGACGCGGTACAGCCTTCGAGTCCAGTACAAGATGAGCAGGATACTCCCGTCGGGAGGAACAAGAAGAATGGTCTGCACCCAGATGCTGTCGCTCACGACGCATATGCTGACGGTGTTGTGTCAGAGGTTGCAGGCGTCGCCCTCAGTAGTCCGTCTCGAAAGGTGAGTTCATTGCGCCTTATTCGCAATCTAAGCTCACACTTCGTTCAAGGGCAGAAAAGCCGTGAATTACGCCGAGTCAGACGATGAAGACGACAACGTTCTGGCACCTATTGCTAATAGCGCAAGAGGACGGGCTATAAAGCGGAGGAGGCTGAGCATAGACGACGACTCGGATGACGAGTTTGAGCTAGACGCAGCAACACAGAACGCCATGCTTGAGGAAGGTGTGTGAAAGCCTCATGCATAAACTCAACTTGAGAACAAGAGAAAACGATTGCTGACACAACGTGCAGACTTGGACGACTTCATCGCACCCGACGACTCTGAGGACGAGATTGTCACGAAGAAGCGCAAGCGACCAGCATCGACAAAAGCCAGTGCTAAGGCTTCAATTGCATCCTCGCCGCCCCGGATCGAACCGTATGACGATGGCGAAAACGATAAGGATGCTGTCATGACCGGAACTTCAACTGCGCAGCAGTGGGCGTATGACCCCGAGAACCCACTGCCACTGCAGCCCCGCTCAGCAAACGAGATGTCGAAGAATGATCCACGCAAAAAGGCCAAAGAGAGGCCGTCTGCTTCTGAGCCAGAGAAGCGATACCCTTGGCTAGCACACATGCAGGACGCTGATCGGAACCCACCTGAACATCCCGACTACGATCCGCGAACTCTTTACATACCGCCGGGTGCCTGGTCTAAATTCTCGCCATTCGAAAAACAATACTGGGAAATCAAGTGCAAGTTCTGGGATACGGTGGTCTTCTTCAAGAAGGGAAAGTTCTACGAGCTATACGAAAAGGACGCTACATTGGGCCATCAGTTCTTTGACCTGAAACTCACCGACCGAGTAAACATGCGGATGGTCGGAGTCCCAGAAGCTTCCTTGGACATGTGGGCAAGTCAGTTTGTCGCCAAAGGCTTCAAGGTGGCTCGGGTCGACCAGATGGAGTCAGCCCTTGCCAAAGAGATGCGCGAACGTGGCGGCGATAAGAAGGCCCTGTCGAAAGCGGACAAAGTCATTCATCGTGAGCTGGCTTCCGTCTTGACCTCCGGTACCCTCGTCGACACTGGTATGCTCCAGAACGACATGTCCACATACTGCATGGCTGTTAAGGAGATCGAGCGTGATAATCTGCCTGCCTTCGGTGTCGCGTTCGTCGATGCTGCTACTGCTCAGTTCCAGCTGTGCGAGTTCACTGACGACATCGATATGACAAAGTTCGAAACGCTTATTGCTCAGATGCGACCTGGCGAGCTGCTGTTGGAAAAGTCATGCATTTCTGCAAAGGCTCTGAGGATCTTGAAGAACAACACCGCACCGTCAACTCTCTGGAACTACTTGAAGCCGACTAAAGAGTTCTGGACTGCCGACGTAACCATCCGCGAAATTGAAGTCAACAAATACTTTGAGTCGCCCACCGAGGAGAATATTGAAGCCTGGCCACCCGTTCTGCGAGAGGCACGGAATCAAGACCTGGTCATGTCAGCTTTGGGTGCCTTGCTGCAGTACCTCCGTACCCTGAAGATTGAGCGTGACTTGGTCACTCTCGGCAACTTCCAGTGGTACGATCCCATCAGGAAAGCTACAAGCTTGGTTCTCGATGGCCAAAGCTTGATCAACCTCGAGATCTTTGCCAACACTGCTGATGGATCAACCGATGGAACTTTGTTTGCCATGCTGAACCGGTGCATTACGCCTTTTGGCAAGCGGTTGCTCAGGCAATGGGTGTGTCACCCGCTCGCAGATGCAGCGAAGATCAACGCGCGTCTCGATGCCGTGGATGCTCTCAACTCGGATTCCAGCATTATGGACAATTTCAGTGCTTCACTTAGCAAGCTGCCTGATCTCGAGCGTCTTATATCTCGGGTCCATGCTGGTCGTTGCAGGGCTCAAGATTTCCTCAAAGTACTTGAAGGATTTGAACAGATTGAGTACACAGTCAGTCTGCTTAAGCAGTTTGGCAATGGGGACGGCGTCATCGGGCAGTTGATTGCCTCTATGCCGGATCTGGCCAGTGCCCTTTCTCCGTGGAGATCTGCCTTTGATCGCAAACTTGCCAAATCGGACGGTATCCTTGTCCCCAAGCCTGGCATCGAAGAAGACTACGACAATAGCCAGGAAGACATTGACAAGTGCCTTGCCGATCTGGAGACCTTGCTCAAAAAGGTCCGAAAGGAGACTGGATCAAATGCTATCTGCTACCGCGACAACGGTAAAGAGATCTACCAGCTCGAAGTACCCAAGAAGACCAAGGTACCCAAAAACTGGGATCAAATGTCCGCAACAGCCAAGGTAACACGCTATTACTCTCCGGAACTTCGCAAACTCGTCCGAGCATTGCAGGAGGCCACCGAGACCCATAGCCAGATCACCAAAGAGGTTGCCACCCGTTTCTGCGCCAAGTTTGACGCCGATTATGTGATCTGGCTGGCTGCTGTGAAGATCGTCGCTCAACTCGACTGTCTAATCAGTCTTGCAAAGGCATCAGCTTCTCTCGGTGAACCTAGCTGTCGGCCAGTCTTCGTTGACAACAAACGGTCGGTTGTCGAGTTTGAGGAACTCCGCCATCCATGCATGCTCAACACGGTTGACGACTTCATTCCCAACGATGTTCGACTGGGTGGCGATTCTGCAAACATCAGTCTTCTTACTGGAGCCAACGCTGCAGGCAAATCGACAATTCTGCGTATGACCTGTGTTGCAGTCATTCTCGCACAGGTTGGCTGCTACCTACCTTGCACCTCAGCGACACTCACGCCTGTGGACCGCATCATGTCCCGTCTCGGAGCCAACGACAATATCTTCGCAGCACAATCTACTTTCTTCGTCGAGTTGTCCGAAACCCAGAAAATCCTCTCAGAAGCAACTCCCCGCTCTCTTGTCATTCTCGACGAACTCGGCCGCGGAACATCGTCGTACGACGGCGTTGCCGTGGCGCAAGCCGTGCTGCATGACATTAGCACCCGCGTAGGCTGCGTAGGCTTCTTCGCAACCCACTACCGGTCTCTCGCGAAAGAGTTCGAGGCACACCCCGAAGTCGTCAACAAGCGCATGCGCATCCACGTCGACAGCGACTCCAAGTCCATCACGTTCCTGTACAAGCTCGAAGAAGGCGTCGCAGAGGGCAGTTTCGGTATGCACTGCGCAGCCATGTGCGGCATCCCGAGCAAAGTCATTGAGAACGCGGAGAAGGCTGCTCGCGACTGGGAGCACACCTCGCGACTGGGCGAGCGCATGGAGGTCAAGAGAGACGAGGGTGGCGTGTATGTGCCGCTGGGCATCCAGAGCGACGTTGCATGGGCGCTGCGCGAAGGCCTCGAGGGCGTGGGTGATAGGGGTCTTGAGGTGTTGCTTGAGGCTATTGCGGCGCTGTAAGCCATGGATGCGTCCTATTTCGTGAGCACGTGGGTTATATTAGCGTTTTCGCAAGATACGTCGGCGATATGGATGGTGCTTTGGAGTCGAGGGTTTTATCTAGTTACGTGTCTGTATTACTACAGAGTAGGTCTATGTGTTGTACACGGCGGAGTATCGGCAGCAATACCATCAATATACCATATCTCCACAAACTCAGTCCGTGTTCGTTCTTGGTCACCAGGATGAACAAAACACTTCAGTCTCCACCCGTGATTAAGAGAACTTAACGAGCTGAGAGACGCGGAAGTATACACTCTCGCAGAGACTCCCAAACCAAAGCAGAATCCCACCACCAACCCACAAGCCTGTGTTACCAAGTTGGTGCACCGAGCGATCATGTGACAGAAATGCGTTGGTAACTTCTACATAGTTACATGAAAATCTTGAAACCAAAAAAATGCGTACTGCGCCTAAGACAAACCGGTACGAAAGCCACTCATCAAGCATGTATCCCCCGTCCCATATCTTCCTTTGGTCCGTGTGCTGGAGAAAGGAACAGCGGAACGAAGCGCGGATATACGTACACGTCAGAAACTAAAGCGGTGTGGACCTTGCATGTCTTCTTGTCGTGTTTGTTCCTGGATCTGTGGCGATTTTTGGCCGGTTGTGTGTGGTTGATTTGCCGGGTAGAGAGGCTCGAGGGTTGTATCCATTACTCGGTCATTGAATTGACATGTTCCCTTTCTCCGTTGCTGGTCCCTTCTTAACTTGTGCTGTTCGCTTGCTTCGCTTCCCATTTAGCCAGCCATCTTGATGACAATATAGAATCAGGACGATCCGCGCCTATGATGCGGCGACATAGCTCGATGCACTTTCGCATCATATCCGTGGCTTCTTTGTGGCGTCCCAGGTCGTTCCACGTAACCGCGAGATTGTGCATAGCCATCAGAGTCGATGGTTGTTCCGGTCCCAGCATCTTTGTACGTTTTTGCAACCTCTCAAGTTGTAGCTCTTCTGCCTCTTCATACCGTCTTTGATTCCAGTATGTTAGCCCCAAACTAGCCATTCTCAACAGCGTTTTTTTGTTGTCATCCCCAAACAATCTTCTACACCCCTGTAGTGCTTTGACTTGCAGCTCTTCTGCCTCTTTATACTGCTCTTGAAGCATGTATATTCTACCTAATCTAGCCATACTCGACAGCGTTCTTTCGTTGTCATCCCCAAACAATCTTCCGTACCCCTGTAATTCTTTCAAGTGCAGCTCCTCTGCTTCTTCATACTGCCCTTGGAACCTGTATGCCACTGCTAATTCGTCCATGGTTGCTAGAGTATTCGAGTGATCACTTCCAAGACTTCTTGTGCTTGTCTGTAACGCTCCAACTCCTAGCTCTTCTGCCTCCTTGTAGCGTCCTTGATAATTATATATCCCTAACAAGTACATTATGATCCCCAGCGTGTTTTTATGGTCGTCTCCACGTAATTTTCTGTATCCCTGTATCGCTTTGACTTGTAGCTCCTCTGCCTCTTTGTACTGCCCTCGAGACTTATACAATGATGCCAATACACTGACGCTTTCCAGCGTGTCAGGATGTTGTTCCCCTAGTAGGCTTTTTCTTGCTTCTAATGTTCTTCGACATACTACATCTGCTTCGCTATATTGACCTTGCGCGTACAAGATGACTCCTATGTCGTTAAGACTCTGGAGCGTGTCGGGGTGTTCTGGTCCCAGTACACTCTCCCTTACCTGAAAAGCAGCAGTATATAGGTCATATGCTTTGCTATGCTGTCCCGTATAGTACATATACGTAGCCCCGTTGTTTATAACTGACGCCCAAGCCTTCAGCGCTTCGGTGTTCTTTGGTTTGTTGCTTGACATGGCTTGAACATGTAGGAAAAGCGGCTGACAGATTGGCCAGTTCTCAAACTCGCCCAGTGGTTAGCTGTCCTTCATGAGCATCGTAAACTTCACCTTCCACTTCTCCAGCTTGTTGCGTAGCTCCAACCACCTCTTAGTTGTTAGTTGCACCAACCGATGCATCTCAAACTCGGATCCGTTCGCACTTGTTCGTATCAGGGAAAAACTCAAAAGGGTTCGAACATCATCGTCGAAGTCTGTCTCCTCCTCCTCCTCCTCCTCCTCCTCCTCCTCCTCCTCCTCCTCTTCTTCTTCTTCTTGATCTCCATTGTACCAGTTTTGGAGAAGCCGTTCGGGTATGCCTTGTCGATCGAACATGCTCATCAGCGACAAAAGATCAGCAGCTGTGGGCAGTGACTTTCGGATATGGTCGAACGAAATCTGCCACGTTGCGATGATCGAATTAGTGGCATGGCTGTCTCTGCGACTGTCGCCCACGTCCTTTCTCAGCAAGCGTGCCTACTCCTTGTTACTTGTGCGGATGGAATCCACGTATCTTGAGACACTCATTCGAGGGGTTTGTTGGCGGACGAAGGCTGCCGCTTGAATTAGTGCTAGAGGCATGGCTTCGAGTATACCTACCAAATCACTAGCCCTGTCTTCAGCAGCAACAAAACCTAGCTTCTTCTACAGAAGAACCAATGCATCGCCTTTCTCCATTGGCAGGACTTGAATAACCCCTGAAATAGTCCCTGTAAGCCTCTCGGCGAGATTTTGATTTCGATAGGTGATGAGAATCGACCCATTGTGTGAATGGAGCAGGTAGTCAGACAGTGGCTCTCCTGGCCGCTCCGAATCGCGCAATGTGGAGTCTTGCGATATGTTCGGGAAGAAAACAGTTGCGTCGTCTGCATTGTCGATGATCATTGTCCATTCTCCGTTTGATTCATCGCATAACCAGTTGCGTAAAAGCCGTAGGATATCTGCTTTAGGGTCATCCAAACCAGCCATCTTCGTTGCTTCGGCAGTCCTGCGATACCCTGCTTCGAATCCTGCCCGGGTTCCCGCGTGTGCCCAAAAAACCCATTTTGTGGGAGACTGATCCTGTGTACGGTAGGAGTACTCAATGGCAATATGTGATTTTCTGTGCCCACGATTAGCCTTTCGCTACAAATTTCATACTCCGCTGCTTACCCAATGCCCCCAAGGCCGACAAGCGACGCACGACCTCCAGATTGATTACATATCTGGTGTATCTTGTTCAGGCTGTCTGGTCAATGAAATCAGGGTCACACCCAAAAGGCAGAGTCCACATAGGCCGCGGATGGACGTCCGTTTGAACTTCCGGTACACCTTCGATCTCTCTCTGCAGTCGCTTGGATGCCTTGTCCTGCCCTTCGCCGTATATGAGCGGTATTTGAATATCGAAGATGCCCAGGAGTGAGTATGCTGCATCTTCCTCGCGCTTGGTGTCTCGTCTCTCCGCCCATGAGAAGCGTTCAACCACGCTAAACTGCGATAGTGCACTGTTCTCGAGAGCTAGTTTAGGAAGTCCAGTCGTGGTTTGGAGAGCCTTCTGGAGTGACATCTTAACTCCTATCTTTACTCCGTATTTTGAGAAGTCGACAGATCTAGCAGCGAGAAGCTCTTGCAGGGTCCAGCCGCGCTTGAACCATCTGCTGCTTTGGAATATCTCCTCCCACTTTTCCTGTGTGGTCCCCTCAACCGAACCGCTGACTGAAACATCAGAGAGAAGCACATAGCACTTCTCCGCGTTTTGATACCACTTGAACATGGAGTTGATCGCTTCTGTCAGTTCTGCACTGCTCGTCTTGTCGATACAGCAAGTGTCGACCCAGAAGAACTGGATGTGGTCCACAGCAGCTTGTTCGCTGCAGAAGCTCAGCTTGTGATATCCAAGCTTGTCTTTGCCTCGCGCTTTGTAACGTCTTTGAAAGTAACCTCGTCATCGTCCAGACCCCAGGTGTGCGAAATAATGGCATACGGAGGGATTATGTGGCCTATGTACTCAACAAGGCTGAAGTCATCGCTGTCTGGCAGGCGCTTCAAGAGACGCATGATTGGCGACTTCGCAGCTCCTAGTTAGCGAAAAAGGCATGCCAGTATACGTGGAAGAAGGAGATGTAGGCGGAGCGACAGATGGGTTCCTCAAAGATAGAGACTGTTTGAATAAGTGTCAAGTCGAGTATGAGGCGGGGAAGGTGCAGGCTGACGTGGTACTCATTACCAGTTGGTCAAATGAAACCAAGCCTACTTAAGCAGTCATTAGCAGCCGGGTGCACTGTGTGCATCTGTCGTGCTGGGTGAGCGGTGGGCATTAGCTTCACGTAACAGTGGCCCTTCATGATACGCAGCGTAGAAAGACGGTAGCTAAAGCAAGCCTGGTCTAGATGTGAAGGCGTAGATACATCAACTGAAACTTACCATGAGCCACGGCTGACTAGGTAGGTATCCATTCGGAAGCTGAGCTACGAGATACATACTAGAATTCGCTGTCGGCGGCGTTATCCATCAACTAGTGACATCTTTGGGACCAGCTGATCCCCATGTTCAGAAACAAGATCCGGCCAGACACTCTTCTCCGCCAGTCAAGCCTCAGAAAGACAAGCACGCAGAGGTGATGGCCAAGAGTACAAGAGGCGACGATGTTGACAGGGCAGCACTGCCACAGTGGTAGCAATGACAGACACGGTAGAAACGTAGGTGATTCCATAGAGAAAGGTCGCCGCACATTGAGCAGTATCTAGCTCAGCAACCACTCAACAGAACCTCACCTCGACCACGATCAGCCAGCGGCATGGGCATTGATAGGATGTAGCGCATTCTGTTACGTTCCCTTCCCCATATACAGTGGAGAGGGAATAATTGAGACTGCAGTTCTTCTTTCGCTGTTCCGTTAAGAAGTAAAAGGTGGAAAAAGCCTCTGTACTTCAAATGTAACAGCGATGATACATCACTTATGTCTCGACTCTAGCCAACAAGGCATCATAAGCCTCATCGACTCCCGTCAGTTGGCGACAACATCACGCACGTCCCCGGTGAAAGAAACCAAACGAATAGAAACCTTACTTTTCATAATAGGTATCCAAATATATAGCCGCGCTTCGCCGTCGCCAGCGCACAGAGACACCGTCCAGTTTACGAATCAGAGATGCCGTTCGCGTCCGTTTATGTAACAAGAGTGGTGTGCCGAACGCAGATGTCATGCAGTCCGCCCGCTCCGCCAGTGAACCACTTAGGCCCGGTGAAGGGAGAGTTCAAGGGCCGAGAGAGCGGCCTGCTCGTATTGCACACGCTAGGCTTTCATCATCTGGACAGGTGTGTTAGCGGGATGCGCGCTGGTGGCGGTGGTGGGGGAGGGGGACATACAGTTGTTAAACTGGAAGGATAAAGAGAGAGATGGGGACGGGTGTGCAGACGTTTTTGAGGTGCCCGCGCTTGGACCCGCTTGGCGCTCGCCGTTAGCTTTTGCGGCTCTGCATCGCCCGAGGGCTCGACTGGACGTCTTTGGTGTGCTGCAGAGGCGCTTTTTTCGTTTTCAATCCATTTTATTGTGTAGTTACGGATATGAGCCTCGTACGTGCTGCAAGACATGCAGCGAGTCCCAATGCGGGTCTGCGCAGCTCGTACGCGGAGATATCGCGGTTCTGGACGCGACGTCACGGGATCGCGAGTACAACATGTGCGGCTCGCGGGTTCGTGAGTTCGGCCAGGAAAGAATTAAAGAGGGTCGAGAATGAAAGTGCCGTCGAGGGTGATGAGGAGGCGAGTGTTCAGAAGATGCTCAATGAGTTCAAAGCCTCAAGTACGACTAAACCCCATCAAAAGATCCCATAATCGATGCTAAGTATGCTACAGTCCTTCCCACATCATGGCAGAAACTCAACAATGCATGGTCTCCGGAAAAGATTGAGAAGAGCACCGCTGGGCAAGAGGTTGAGATGACCGGTTACCTCAGTACGCGCCGCGACGTTAATAAGAAACTCTCTTTTGCCATGCTGCGCAACAGGAACCAAACATGGTGCATCCAGCTCGTGTCCACCGCCAACATTGAAGGCGACGCAGCAACAGCACACGCACGTCTGCGGTCGCTGCGCGACTGGACGCCCGTCATTGTCCGAGGTCGCCTCATGGACCGCCAGCCAGCAAAAGACGACACCTACCTCGGGATGCGCTTGATCAACACCAGAGAGATCGCCCTGACGCACGTTGAGCCACTGAACGAGATTCCAAACGACCTCATCATCAAGCAGGAAACCGTGTTTGGCCCTGAGCACCGCCACCTACAACTGCGCACTGATGCTGCGCTGCGCTCCAACATTCTTATGAGGGCAAGCGCCATGCAGAGAGCAAGGCTTCAACTAAACGCAACCAAGTGGACAGAGATCGAGACGCCTATTCTTTTCAAGTCTACGCCAGAAGGTGCAAGGGAATTTCTGGTGCCCACGCGGAACAAGGGGTTAGCATATGCGCTGCCACAGAGCCCCCAGCAATACAAGCAGATCCTCATGGCGTCGGGGTTCACAAAGTACTACCAGTTTGCGCGGTGCTTCCGTGACGAAGACCTCAGGGCGGATCGCCAGCCCGAATTCACACAGGTGAGAGAGAGCCTCAAGTTGGACGAGCATTGGCTAACGATGGATAGCTCGATATGGAAATGGCATTCGCGGGAGAAGAGGACGTAATGATGGAAGTCGAGGCGCTTCTGAGAAACCTCTGGTATAAGGTCCTGAAGCAGAAGATACCAGAGAAGTTCGATCGCATGACCTACCACGAGGCCATGGCATCTTACGGGTCCGACAAGCCCGATCTCCGCTACGAGTCCAAGGTACGCACACATACTTACATATAGATATACTCATCCAGCAAACCCCAGCACTAACAACCTCCAGATTCACGACATCACCCAACATCTCCCCGCAGACCTCATCGGCAAAATCACGCCCCTGGAAAACCCGATAGTCGAAGCCATCAAAATCCCAATCTCGACCGACCCTAAAACAACCCGCCGCTTCATCTCCGCCTTCCTCGACAGCCCAGACGGCAAAGCGTACCTCGAAAACAGCGACGGCCAGCCCGGCGTCTTCGTCGGCGACCTCTCGCAGCCAATGCAAGGCCTAGGGCCCCTGGGCTACCAATACGTAATGGAAGGCCCTTCCTCGCTGGCCGTAGACCACGGCGACCTCTTAATCCTACAAGCACGCCCCACGGCTCCGTTCTCAGGCGGCTCGACCGCACTCGGCAACCTGCGCCTCGCGCTCCACAAAGCCGCGATCGCGCAATCCCTCATGGCCACGCCGTCCCCGTCTGACTTCCGCTTCCTCTGGATCCACTCGTTCCCGCTCTTCTCGCCCACGACGACCGCAGACCCAGGCCAAGGCGGGACCGCAGGCCTCTCGTCAACGCACCACCCCTTCACCGCCCCGAAAACCCCCGCAGACGTCGACCTCCTCCTCACAAACCCGTCGGCCGCGATAGCAGCGCACTATGACATTGTCGTCAACGGCGTGGAGCTGGGCGGCGGCAGCCGGCGGATCCACAGCGCAGCGGTGCAGGAATTCGTGTTCCGCGACGTGCTGAAGATGCGTGGCGAGCGCGTCGAGGATTTCAGGCATCTGCTTGATGTGCTGCGCTCCGGGTGTCCGCCGCATGCGGGGCTCGCGCTGGGGTGGGATCGCTTGATGGCGGTTATGAGTGGGTGCGAGAGTGTGAGGGATGTTATTGCGTTTCCGAAGAGTGGGCGTGGGGAGGATGGGCTTGTTAAGAGCCCGAACCGTGTCACGGAGGCGCAGTGGGATACGTATCATTTAAGGGTTAAGGAGTAGGGTGGGTGGGTGTGTAAGGAGAGAAGGGGGATGATGTACTTGTACGTGTACTTGTAAATGTATATAGAATACAGATTATGTGTCCAGGCGATCCAACGAAGCCTCAGACTTGATATTTAACTCTTGTTATCATTTTTAGGGGGTATATATAATCCATCCACTCTACAACCCACCCAACACCCCAGCAACCCCAACAACCACCCCGGTCCACCCACCCACCCTCACCCTCCCATCCGCCCGACCCCGACTCGACGTCGCAACCGGCGGCACCCCCGACCCAACGGGGCCCGCAAACCCAGTCGTGCTCGCCTCGGCCCCCGTCCTCGCCACAGTCAGCGTAGCAGGCGCACTAGTGACTGTAGCCGTGAGCGCCGTGCCGCTCGAGCTGAGCGTAACCAGCGTTTGGCCCGCGCTGTCCGTCGTGATGCCGAGGAATGTCGCTTGCGAGCCTGCACCGACGGTCGTGGACAGCCCAGGCGAGAGGGTCAGGGCCGTCGAGGCGAGCGTTATGACGGCTCCCGCGGCGAGTGCAGGGGGGCTTTGGGGGGCGTGCGTTGGGTTCGGTGCTTGGCTGGCTTCGGCGCCGGCAGCGGTGGTGGCGGGTGCGAGTTGAGGATGGGCGGTGTTTCCGGGCCCTTCGCGCGTGTTTGGGGCTGCGGGCGTAGGTTGAGGTGCGGGACGGGCGTTGCCGATGAGGGTGACGATGTCGTATAGGAGGCTGTTTTCGGGCGCTTGGGGCGGTGTTGATGCTGACTCTCCGAGAGGCTTTCCTGATCCGAAGTCTTCAGGCTGTGCTTGGTCTTGGGTTGGGGGAGCGCCTGGTTTTGTGTCGGGGTTGCTGAACTCTGGAGCGTGAGGTCCATGGGGGGACTGATCGGGCTGACCCTCGACCTGATTCTGATTTTGGTTCTGGTTCTGGTTCTGGTTTTGATTCTGACCCTGTTTCTCATTCTGATTCTGTCCTCCGTTCCCAGGCTGTGGCGAAGCAGGACGAGCAGTCGGTCGACCTTGGCCTAGACTTTGGCCAGGCGTGACTTGTGTGCCTGGGTTGCCTGGGCTGCCCGGGCTGCCCGGCTGCGGTGCACCAGGAGCATCCGTCGGCTGCGCATCGACGGGCGGAACAGTCGGAGCCTCCGTTGGCCCATAATTTGTTTCAATGGCGACGACTGTCGGTGTGTTTGTTGTGATCACATCTACGACAGGAGGTGAGATGGGTTGAGGGGTTGGTGCAACCAAGTTCCCAGCATCGTCGCCCCAGCCGGTTGCTGGTGGGAGCTCGTGCCAAAAGTCGTTTGGCGGACAGTCCCAGCAGGGCTCTTCGGGATCGATGAAGATGGGGTCTTCGTCGAAGCCAGGCTCAACGAGTGTGGGTGCGGGTGCTGGTGTGGGATCAACGACAGGAGATGTTGCATTAGGCGCAACGGCGTCGGGAACCTGGGCCTCTGCGATTGATTGTCAGCTCCAATCCATCAGGCGCCCTGCCAGAGCATGGATTTACGCACGTGGAAACGCGGAGGTTGAAGGTGCCAGGAAGACGAGCGCTAGGAGTTCGGCAAGGAGCAGCATGGCGCAGGTGTCTACCTGGTCGGTGGGCGGATGAGGAAGAGGAGAATCAAGCGCGAGCACGAGCAGACGAAGCAGCTGGCAGCAGCAGGATATCCCTGGCGTTCATCACGGTGCCCTGGCCCCGGAACCGGTGTTCCCTGGGTCTTGCTTAGAAGGCCAAGGCGGTGTTCATTTGCGGAGAGACGCTGATGGTTCGTGCCAAGTTCATGCCGCCTCGATATCTCAACGCTGCCCATCCGTCTCTTACTCGTCAAGACCAGGGATATGGCATTGAATACCGGTCCGTGAAGCACCAGCAGACTCTGCTCTTGATCTCGTATGGACGCCATGTTGAGCTGTGGGGGCCAAAACCGACCAGTACACCTTCCTCTCTGGGCCCGACCCGGCGCACGGGCAGTCGTGTCGTTCATGTATGCATGGCGGGAGGCGGCGACGACGACGACGACGACGACGAGGGAGACGCAGACAATGTGGGTGCTCACCAGCCAAGTGGCGGACTTCAAACGGGATACCTGATCTGTAATCGAGAGGCAGCCTGGCGTACCTACAAAACATGAACGACCCAGCATCGACGACTCACACCAATGCGCTGCTCCGCCTCCACCAGAACGAGGCTCAGCCCTAAGGAGCCCACCCCAGCACCCTCGACTCCCGCGCTTTCTCTCCCCAACGACGTCACGAGCGCCGAAGCATGAGCTTGCGCCTCGATGGGGGCCCTCCAGGACAGCGAGCGGTTGACTCTTTCTTGGTGGGAAACGACTCAGAAGCAGCGAAGCCAACATGACGGCCTCCACCAGCGTCACGCACGCACGATGCGGCTCTGGCACTAGAACTTGACCGCACAGCGCGCGCGCCTCGAAGCGACACAGCCAGTCCGTCAGTCAGTCTGCAGCGGAAGCCATGGCCTTGCGTGAACGATCGCGGGCCGTCACGAGCAGCAGCGAGCGCGAAGCGCCACCAGGCAGCCAGTCGTTCACGCGCGGCGGCGTGTGGCGGTGAGGCGGGCCAATCAGGTGGCGGGGGGCTCGCATGCGCCACGCCTGAGCCACCGACGAGCGAGTGGGCACGCGGTCGGTGCTGATGCTCTGCGCACGTCGTAGGCAGGTGAAACAGGTGGGTGGGTGGGTGGTGGGTGATGGGCTGTTTTCGTTTACGGATGGGTGAGGGTGACGGGCAGTTGACTACTCTGTGGTGCCGCCTGGCATATAAGGTAGCAAGACGGACTGCTATTCACTCTTCTTTTTCTTACCTACTCCCATACGATCACTCTCTGCTCCCTCTCCTCAACCATGTCGTACCTACACTACACATCGACACGCGTGCGCTCGCCCTCGCGCTCCCCCCGCCGCCGCTTCTCCCTCTCCCCTTCACTCTCCCCCTCACACCCCCCATACACACCGACACGGCCGTCCCAGCTCGAGCGCTACAACGTCTGGTCGAACCCGTCGACAGCCCCAGCCCCGCTCGCCCCATCGCACTCGCCCGAGCGCGGCCGCGCCCTCGAACGCCGCCGCGTCTCCTTCTGCGTCCCAGACCACCACCACGGCCACAACGACAACCACAATGACGACAACCACTACCTCTCTCCCCGCGACTGGGACTACGAGTACGAATACACGCACGAGCGCTCGCACTCCCGCTACCGCATCCACCGCAGCACGAGCGCCGACCGTCCCCACCCCCACCCTCACCCTCAACCCCGACTCTGCCCCCCTCCACCCCAACCCCCACGCATCTGCCCACCACGAGCCCCATCTCCGCCCTCCCCCCGCCTCAACCCCCCTCCCTGGTCCACAGCTCTAATCCGCACACGCTCCCTCTCGCGCACCGCCTCGCGCCGGACCGAGCTCGCCGTCGCGATCCCGCTGCGTCCGCGCGGCCAGCGTCGGCGGGAAAGTTTTGTTTTTGCGTCTGGGTCGGAGTCTGGGTCGGTGTCGGAGTCGGAGGAGGAGTCTTCTGAGGCTGAGTCGGATGGTGAGGCACGGGTGGGGCTGGGGAGGGAGCGGCGTGGTCAGAGGGAGTGGAGGCCTTTGAGGGCGTGGAGGCGCGTGTGAGGCGGGGGCGGTGGGTGTGGTGGGTTTGAAGTTGGAGAAGTCTTCTGTGGGTTTTTCCTTGCCTGGTTTGGGATTTGGGAGGGTTGGGCGGTGGGTTGTTTCTTTCTGTTGTCGGCGGTTTGGCTGCCCTGCTGTGTCCATGTCTGTCTGGCGTTGGCGTTTCCATACCCCCTTTTGTTTCTGCCTTTGTCTCTGTTTCTGTTCCTGTATCATCAGTCTTGTATACGCAGCGTGTCTTTTGTTAGTCAGTCCAGTGTAGCCTTCTCTTATTTTTTTTTGTAATCTGCCATGTCAGTCTAGTAGGTAGCACATTCGAGCAAATCCACCACCACCACCGAAGGCGAGCAATAGAGAGTAAACATAGAAGCCGTTAGCAGCGTAGTAATATCCTCATATTCCCACGTGTGTGCAATCTGCCGTCTTTCCCTGCGCGAACCGACAACATCCAGAAATCCAGAGTCCCAAGTCTCCATCTCGAGCCCCAAGTCCAGTTCAAAGTCCCGGCCGAGTCAACTGACAAAACAGCCTCCCTCCCTGCTCCTCCCTGTAGCGTTGCTGTACCTCGTCTCGCCAGCCTCGCCTCAACGCAGTATAAATTACTCTTGCTCTCTCCCTCCTCCTGCCCACGTTGCATATACCATCCATCCCCCTCTGTCCGCGGGAAATCGACGGCGGGACGGCGCCTCCGATTCCGCTGCACCACATCCATTACACCCTTTGCGCCGAAGCTCAACAGCCGAACCAGATCGAATCGAGAGATGGAAAAGGGGGAAAAAAGAAAACATTAAAGTGACGCATCGCCACACGCTCGATGCACCATCCGATCCATAAGGCAATCGCCGCGCCGGGGCAGCCGTCGTGTGACGTGACGTGGTGTAGTGTAGTGTGGTGCAGTATAGTGCAGTGCGCGTACTCCTCTTCGCTTTTCCTTTGTTGCTTGCTTGTATGTCTGCCTGCCTGTCCGTCTGCCTCGCATGCCGCTCGATTCGACTCAAGTTGTTCCGCTTCTCCTCGCTCCGCCTCGCTTCACGCCACTGCATTACCCTCCGATTGCCACAGAACAAAACTGACGTCTATCCACTTGTCCGGCTGCTAGCCAAGGAAATTCTGCGTCTGCTGCTGCTGACCGGGCCGTGGGAAGACGTTGGTCGTGGGCACGGCGTCCATGCTCATGCCACCGATGGTACCAGCGTTGCTGTTTTGCCAGCCTTGCCCTGTCTGATTATTCACAAACGCACTCTGTCGGAACGGGTTTGTGCTGCCTGTTGCGTGTACAGTGAGGCCGCCTGGTGGCGAAGTAGCGTTCTGCGGCGAGACGTTCCGCGCGAACGGGTTTGTACCCGTAGGCGATGGTTGGAGGGGTTGTGCTTGCTGTGGCGCAAATGGTGATGGCTGGAAGCCAGACGAGTAGGGTGATGTGCTGGTTGGCGATGCCACTGGGCTCTGCTTTGCGAAGGGGTTGGTGGAGGCGCGATTGAGCGAGCTGGCGCCTGTGGGGCTACCGATGAGGTTTTGCTCGGTGGGCATCTGCGACTGACGGAAAGGGTTTGTCGAGGTCTGCTGCTGTTGAAGCGGCTCGGCAATGGTAGGAAGCTGCATCTGCTGCTGTTGTGAGAAGTCGGGGATTCCGTTCTGCGGTATTGGTGCCAGATTGTTGGTCGGGCTGAACTGTTGAGGCGTGTAGCCGCCAAACCCAGCGCCAGTGAACTGCGGTTGCATCGGCTGTTGCTGGGGCTGCTGTTGCATCTGGAACGGATTGGTGCCCAGGCCATTTTGCGGGCTAAACGGCTGCTGGAAGCTCATGTTGCCTGTCTGATGAAGAGCCTGGAAACCCTGCGGCTGGAAACCGGTCTGTTGTGGATACTGTTGCTGCATAACGGGTTGGGTGTACATGGTTTGCTGGCTGTCTTCGATTGACCCGAACAAGTCAATCAAGGGCGCATGTGCAGCAGAGTTTGTGGACGGCAGCTGTGGTGGTTGGGCGCTGGCTTGGCTTGATGTGGCAGGCTTCGATTCTGCGGTTTTGCTGGCTCCGTTGAGATTTGGCGCCTTCCCTCCGTTCTTCTTCGCCTCCTTCTCAGCGAGGTACTGTCGCCGGTTCACCTCGAAGTCCTTGTCATTGAGGTACTCTTCGAGCGAGGCTGCCAGGCTCGTCGGCGCATGCTTGATTTTTGGAATTTCGAGTCTTGTCGAGTGTTCGTGCGACCGAGCAAGACTCAGGTATGCGACGACTGCTTCTGTTTGACGTACAAAGGTGCGGTATATGGCAAGCGCGCGCGTCGCATCCGGCTTGGAGAGCTCAAAGTAGTGTTCTGCGAGGTCAGTTTGGGTCCGGCACGGCTCGCAATGGACGTACCCAGGATGTTGATAGTCCCCTCGTTCATAACGTGGAATAACACCAGCAGATCCATGGTAAGGAGGCGGAAGGCGGTCAGCGTGATCTCGTTCTCAGGCTCATCGTCAAACGGCTGACTCAATTAGCACATAGTCGTCAAGCACACAAGGCACGCACCTGGCACTTGAGCAGGTACCGAATCTGCTCCTGGACGCTCTCTGCCTCGCGAAGCAGACCCTTGTCGACGCTCAAACGCTTAAGGCGGCCCTCGCCACCGCGGACATAGTCGATCTTGGTGGCGCCGTACTCGATGGCACGTCGCAGGAGGTACTCGGTGTAGGTACGTATGTTGTGGCCCTGTGTCTGGACTACAGGGGTGGTCAGCAAGCGGGCAGGGTGCGTGGGGACGACAAGACAAACAGACCCTCGGTGAAAGAATTGATGGCAAGCTTGCGCTGGGGGCTCTGGGCGAGATACTTAAGCGTGACCTCTGGCTCGCCCTCGCGGATCATGAGGTGGACGATGATGAGGCTCTTGAAGACAATGGTCCAGGTCGAGTCGCGCAGGCGGTTGGTGAGGGCGCGGAAGATCTCAGCAACGCCAGCCTCGCCGGCATGCGTGGCGACGAGTATGTGCTCGACATACTTTGACTTTGGGGCGGCGAGCTATGCGGGCATCAGCGGTGCCGGAGCGGGAGACGTGTTGGGGCATGGCTATGGGCGGTGGGCGGCGGGCGGGGGCCACGGCTCACGGCGCAACAGCGGGACGCAGGGAGGCTACCTTGATTTTGGTGCCGCCCTTGACGCTCTTCTCGAAGGAGCTCGCCATGGGAGAGGCTTGGGCGCGTGGCGGCGGCGGCGGCGGCGGCGGAGAGCTGGGGAGCGCAGAGGACGGGGCGCTGGGCAGGCGGGTGGAGGGCGAGGAGGGGCTTGGGGTGCTTTGTGTCTGTCGAGATTGAGTGCGGCGGTCGGTCCGCAGCGTCTATCGAGGCATGTCGGCGGGGGTGTGGAATGTAATATGATCTTGTATGGGAGAAATAGCCGTCAGGAACAGGAACAGGAACAGCAGCTAGGTGACTAGCGGTAGCATGGGCCAGCACCGCAGATGAGGCCCCATCTAATACCTAGTACGAGTACGGGTTGGTGTAATCAGTCAGTGCCGGCCCGCCGGCCAAGAAAATGACGCACGTCCGGAGCAGAAGGGTCCGTCGACTTGCTCCAGAAACACTTGCACTCGTCCAACACGGCCCCGCCAAACAAAACACTCTTGATACCCAACGCCCAACACCCACCACCACCACCACCCGCCCCCCGCCATGTCCGACCCCTCCCCCGCCGACGACGCCGCCGCCCGCGCAAGGGAGCAGGCCGAGCAGGCCGCCCTGCCCTACAAGTGGGACCAGACCATCAAGGACGTCGACATTACAATCACCATCGACGCCAAGTACAAAGGCAAAGATCTGGTCGTGGCCATTGCGCGCGACTCGCTGAGCGCGGGCATCAAGGGCCAGGAGCCCTTTGTCTCGGGGCCGCTGCCGCACGCTATCCGCGTCGACGACTCGACCTGGACCCTGACGTCGACGGGCCCCGCCACAAAGGAGCTCGCCATCCACCTCGACAAGGTCAACCAGATGGAGTGGTGGCCCCACGTCGTCACCACCGCCCCCAAGATCGACACGAGCAAGATCCAGCCCGAGAACAGCCAGCTGAGCGACCTCGACGGCGAGACACGCGGCATGGTCGAGAAGATGATGTTCGACCAGCGCCAGAAGGAAATGGGCAAGCCCACGAGCGACGAGCAGAAGAAGCTGGATATCCTCGAGCAGTTCAAGAGCCAGCACCCCGAGATGGACTTTTCAAACGTCAAGATGGGTTGAGCGCCGTTAGCGGTTGAGCGTGTATGATGAGTTTACGCATTATGATTCGTGTCGGTTAGACGGACAGCGCATGCACAGCTGTGCAAACGGCGTTGGAGACGCTGCATGGCGACAAAAGTATTGATACCCGCATTGGCCTCACAGACACATGCATCTGTAGCAATCGCATCGCACGCAGTCACAGTAGTAATACACAAACACCCCCTCATGACAACAACCATGTTATGTACCACCGAGTGCCTGCACCTGGATCCAAAAGAGCTATCAACACCCCACAATCGACCTCACCCCTCCAAGCCCCCAAGCCCTGCTTTGCCCCCTTCTGCCTCCCGCGCGCTCTCGACGCTCGGACTTGGCGGCGCGCTTTCCTCCGCCACCGGTGCCTTGATAACAAACACCTCCGCCTCACCCACATCCCCCTCGCCCTCGCCCTCACGTCTTCCCTGCGTGTTTATACTCGCCTGCCTCTGCCTACGTTTTGGCTGCGCCGGCGGTTGATCCTTTGCACTAGCTGCCGACGACTTGCGCCGGGGCATCGACGCACCGGGCTCTTCGACCGAGCCCGCTTGTGGAATCGACGTGTTGGAAGACGACGTAGAGGACCCTGGCCGCTGCGGCGTGGCGCTGTTCTCGGGCGCTGTTGGCGTCGTGGGCACAGCTTTGCGTTTGGTCAAGTTGGCAAACGTCGACGCACTTGGGATCGGTACACCCCATGTCGGTCGCTTGTCTGGTCGTGGCGGAGGTGGCAACGGTGTGCCCGGCGGTGGAAGAGGTTGGCCGCGGCCGATTGGACCCGTGTGCGATCGTGTGATAGCAGGCGATTGACTCTGGGCGTCGGCGTTTGCATCCCCGTCTTTGGTCTGCACACCTGTAGCGTTGATGGTTTGGTCAGCAGTGCTGTTCTTTCTTCGAGCTGCGTTCGACGCGGGCCCTTGATTCTGCTTAGCGGCGAGCCAGTTGCGTGCTGCGTTCGTCGCCGAGTTGAGCGACTGATTGAGCGTTTGCTTCTTTGTCGTGTGTGCGTTGGCGGCTGCGGCTGCGGCTGTGGCGATTTGCTGCGGCGTCAGATCTTCCTTCGACTTGGATCGCGTATGGCTGCTTCCAGTCTCCAGGTTAGGAGCAGAATGTGACGATTCAGCCCAAAGAGTTGGCACTGAAAAATCCTCCGTCGATGGATCAGGAGACATTGTGCCCAAATCTACAGTGTTCGAGCGCATTGGCGAACCCAGGGGTGTCGTTGGAGGTAGAGGCGACTTCGAACTAGGTTCTATAGTCTCAGTCGACGCGCTACCACCCTCCCTGATGGATGGAGATGATCGTAGCGACCGATACTTCATTGGGGTTGACTTCCAGTCTGTTGACGACGTGACTCCAAGCCCGAATTCGTCAGTGGACTCAAAACTCGACGGTACCGACAAGTGTGAGTGGATCGAATCAGCCTTGTCATCCAGCTTATCCAGCTCAACAGTAGCGGAATCGAGTCCAGACGTGTCCTCAACTTTCACCTCGAGCTCTTCCTTGCCCTTAGACTCGCCCTTCCAGATGCCTCCCCTGATCACCTGTGCAATCGTGTCGGTGAACGGCATGTCGTCCCAGTTGGGCAGCACTAGCGTCTCGTTCACGACCTCCCGTATGCGACTTTCAATGGCCCGAAGAACCACGCCATAAGTAATCTGTCGTGAGCTTACAATTGGCTCCACCGAAAGCTCTATCCGTGGCGGCGTTTCAAAGGTCATCCACAGTCGATTGCTAGGCGGGGGCTTGATCCTGAGCAGGATGTGCCCGTCAAGTCTCTTCAAAATACTGGCAAGAACCAGAGTAACCTCACGAACTTTGAATCGTTGACCCAGATCTATCCGTGCGATGGCTTCAATCTCAAGCTTGAAGTTGCCTTTGTAACTCACGTCGGCTTCGACGACAAGGTCGCCATCAACTGTAAGCTCTTTGAGCTTTGGGTTGGTGATGAAGGGCGGCAGTGTGCCCATATCGATCTTTCGTAGCTGGACGCTGCTGATCAATGCAGGCTTGGGCACACGAGCAATTTTCTTGGTGATTTTAGTTGCTATGAAGTTTTTGATTTCCGGCGTCTTGTAAAGAGCAAGGAAGACTCTGCCAATTAGCGCGTTGATCCATCTGGTGTGAAGATTTTCCTCGGAAGCATGCAGTTGCTGAACAAGCTTGACAAGATCAGGAGTCTCAAACTTGAGCGGAACGGGAGGTGGATCATGAGCAGCTTGATCTTGGTGATGTTCCTGTGCCTGCAGCATTGCGTGGAAGAAGTCTTCCTTCTCGGAGCAGTTGTCAGAAAACATGTAGAAGGTTTTAGCCTCGATCGCCGAATCGGGTGCAAGCTTTTGCATCAATCGAAGGCCTAGACCGTTAGTATCACACATAGGAACAGACTCGGCAGTTCGACCTACAGTTCCGCTTGATGTACAGCTCGCCCTCTGGTATCCGCTCGCCACCACCGTATACGTCCACCTGGTAGTGAGCCAAGGATATGACATGGCGCACTTCGAGTTGATCATCGTTGTCATAGAGCATGAGGTGTCCGAGTCTATTGGCAGTCAGCAATGTTACTGAGCGGTAAAGGGACCGGACAGCATACCGCAACACGACGTAGAAGACATTCCGGGCTTTTTTGTTCCGAGCGTTCGTTGCATCCATCGACGGGCTCGTTATCTTGTTTCTGTCAAAGATGCTCCGGTACATTGACTGATACACACTGGGACTCTCCATAGCAACAACGGCGCCAGCTGGAGTCGTGCGCTCCGGGGGTTTGCCGTTGACACCACCAGGTACATACTCGCGACACACAGCGAAGTATCCAGCGAACACGTCTGCCTCGTGTGTCCGGCTTTTGAGACTTTCCAGTATACTATCGTCCAGCCCTACTCCAAGACTCTTTATGTCTGTATCGCCGCTCTTGGTCGATCCGTCGGGTTCCGTGAGTTTGTTCAGATCTCCGGTGTCGTCTGCTTGAGAGGACCCGCGGTATTCATCGTCCACCGGTGTGGTCGCCCAGAACCAGGCAAAAGCGATAATAGCTGGTAGTAGCGTCAATCCTCCCACAAGATAACCCCAAAGGAAGACCTTGAAGATGGTCCCGTAGCCCCAGTCTCCATTTCCGGTCATGTTGCTTTGTGTCTTACACTCGTTCGCAGGCCACCATCTGTCTTGCAAGTGTGACGTCCGACTAGTCTTGTCTCACGTATAGCACGGTCAGGCGAGTCGGCGACCGTGAAAAGTTCAGGATCCCATTGAGCGTGTGAGTTGCTATGCGTCTTGGCGGGGAGGGTAGCGAGCGATGCTAACGAACGACGTGATGCGACGAGGTAAACGCCGCCGGTGCGGTAGGATGAACGAGGGCGTTACTAGTAAATGTGCTAGAACCAGCGATTCTTCCAAGCTACAAAAAGCCACAAAATCTGCTCCAGTCGCAGTGAGGAATGCAGGAACAGGAAGACGCGTCCAGAGCCAAGGCGGGGACGGAGGTTGGTCGGAGATACCACGTGTGGAGTTGCCGTCTTAGCGTGTCCCGATGACTTCACAGTCGGCGCTACCAGCAACTACTTCACCACTCTACAAAAGTCGGTGAGAGTAAGTGCATCGTGAACGGCAGCGGGTTGCTACATTCGATGTATATTATAACACATATCTTCTAGAATACAAATGTCCTCGCATACTTGCGGTCCATTTCCGCATACTCGTCCTTCAGCATCTTGCTCCTGAGCTTGTTCAGTCGCATCATGACTCCCTCTTCTTCGCCCTCAAGAGACTCCACAGCCTCCTCTAGCTGCTGGGTGCCCCGCACCCTCCACATCAAGTTCGTAACACCCCCTGCATTTGCATTGTCTCGCTTTTCGCGTGCTTCGGCAGCAAGGAAGGTCATGATCTTGCCCCAAGATTCGAGGCCAGCCTCCTCACACTTCTCGCACTTCTTGTGAAGCTCTTCTTTGTTCTGCATAGGTCCAAGGCTCTGAGCGAGCTTAGAGGTGGAAACACCATCTCGTACCCACGAGAGACCCTGTTGGCGCTGGGTAGACGAAGAGCCGGCAGTGGCAAAGAGAATTTCGCCAATGTAGTTCTTGAGCGCAGCCTCCTCGCAGCGGTCGCCCTCTTCGCGGAGGAGAGGCTGGTCTCCCGAGGGTGGTACAGGGGGGTAGTCGGGCTCTTTAAGAAGACCAACAATAGTACCCATCAAGCTGGAATCTTTAGGGTTGTCGCTAGGGCTCGGAGGGGCCTCTTCGGCTGCGAGACGAGCGCGGAGGAGAGCAACAAGTACCGGGAGAGCAGAATCGACCTTGCCTTGCTCGGCGAGGGAAGTAGCTAGACTGGTCGCGGCGAAGACGAGATTCGACGTGACGGTTCCCTGTGGCGCGGTCGCAGAGATGACGCCAGTATCGCGGTTGATAACTGTCGAGGGATCAGACGTCGACAGCCCTGCGATGGCAATGTCGAGAGCCCAGCGGTACATCGATTCGGCCGAATCAGGCAGCTTCTTGAAACTCAGATAATCGGCGTAGCCAAGCGCAGCCGAGAGTCGCTGGTATGTAGTGAAGCCCTTCGACGTGATTATCTTCATGTAAAAGGTCTCTGGTGCTTCGCCAGCAGGGACTCGGTGTTCCTCGTCCGGCACCTCTGGCATTCCTGGCAGTACAGCCTTTGGTCGGGGATTTGATGCAGACTCGACAAATTCGGGGGCCCACACGTTTCTCCTCCATTTGTCTGTGACCCAGCCCTCCAATCGCTCCGCGGAAGCGCCCATGCCCATGAGCACTTCGAAGTAACCCTGCCGCCACTCATCGCTCTTTGCGGTGAGATCGAAGCCAGCCTTGCCAACACCCGGCACCAAGATACCCCCCTCCTCTTGTTCCATAAGACCCGCCCCATCCTTGTTGGGATCTTCTAAGCGGTTAAGCGCATACTCGAGCTCCGAGTACACTCGCGCCCAGTTAGGGAAGCCCTCCTCTTCATTGTTTTCAGGCACCTGCCACCATTTGCCTCTCCGAAACCTAAACCTGGTAATCAAGCTCCACTCGTGTGGGGAAGGGAATGCGCGCTCCTGCTGCTCGCTCAATATTCCCAAGCTTGCAATGCTGACGCATGATGAAAGCAGGAAGATGAGAATCGAGTATCGAACACTGAGTTTTGCCGTCTCTTTCAAGAACTTTTTGTGGTTTGCACTGATCGAGAACAGTCGGAGAATCTGGCCATTGGAGATGTACTGGCTCGAGGGGTAGAGGAAGGGAAGCTGAGGGCGCGGCGAGCTGTGTTGCGAGACGAGGAGCTGGCGGGGGTGTTTGTATGAGAAGCGGCGGGGGCACGAGTACTCTGGCGACGGCGCAATTCCAGGCTTGAGCGTGCGCCGAGGCAATTGCGTGCGACGGACTGGGAGGCGCATTGTCGCGTGCAGCGCAGACGAAGCGTGCTCGGAGGAGAGCTCTGGTCAGGGCGGCGGCGGCGGATCTGCCAAGGCGGTGTGCGCTTAGCGCAAAAAAAGTCAGGTCGACAAGTTGCGCGAAAGCAGTCGCGCCTGATTCTCTCCACACCATTTCTACCGCCATGTCGAAATCAGAGCTCAAGGACGAGCAGAAGAAGCGCAAAAGACAGGAGGAGGAGGCTGCTGCCGAAGCACCTGCCAAGCCCAAGAAGTCTAAGAAGTCCAAGAGCACCGACGATGCAGACTCGACCGAGGCTCCGGTAGTCGAGGCCAAGTCGGAAAAGAAGGACAAGAAATCCAAGAAGGACAAGTCTGAGAAGAAGTCCAAGAAGGATAAGTCTGCCGTCGAGGACGCCGAGGTCGAGGAGACTGCCACCGAGGACAAGAGCGAGAATAAGTCGAAAAAGTCCAAGAAGTCCAAGTCCGAAGATGCCGTCAAGCCTGACGACGATGTTGCCATGACCGACGCGACTGCCCCGGCTGAGAAGAAGTCCAAGAAAGATAAGAAGGAGAAGAAGGAGAAGAAGTCCAAGAAGTCCGAGGCTGAGAGCGCATCGTCGCCTGATGCTGAGACTGTCGAGGACGCCGCTGCCGACGTAGAGGTGTCCAAGAAGGACAAGAAGGACAAGAAGGACAAGAAGGACAAGAAAGAGAAGAAGGAAAAGAAAGACAAAAAGGAGAAAAGGTCCAAGACGGCAGAGTCAAACGGCGAGGTCGCTGAAGAGCAGCCTGCCGCTGAGACCAACGGCGAGGACGCGACCAAGGAAGATACCGAGGAGGGTGCTGAGGAAGCAACTGAGGCGTCTGGCAAGAAGGGCCGTTTCATCGTCTTCGTTGGTATGTCTTCACTGTCTAGAAGTGTCGCTGTCCAACCTAGCTAATCTCACCAGGCAACCTGCCTTACACTGCTACCAAGGAGTCCATCGAGGAACACTTTGCAAAGATCAAGCCCACCGAGATCCGCCTGCGCACATACAAGGGTACCAACAAGTTCATGGGAACTTGCTTCATGGAGTTCGACCGCTACGACCGTATGGAGACGTGTTTGAAGAAATACCACCACTCGGTCTTCGCCGACCCCAAGAGAAAGGAGGGCCGCAAGATCAACGTTGAGCTCAGGTAAGCTATAACCCCGCACTCCTTCCATGGAGCTTTGCAGCATCTTATACTAACGAATCACCAGCGCCGGCGGTGGTGGCAACAGCGAGGTCCGCAAGGAACGCATCCATGCTAAGAACGAGAAGCTGCACGACGAGCGCGCGCGCGACCGCGAGAAGCGTGCCGAGCTCGAGATGAAGCAGAGCGCGCGCAAGGAGAAGAAGGAGGGCCTGAACAAGAAGGACGGAAAGGGAGGTGAGGAGGAACAGGCAGCCGAGGAGAACACCGGCATCCATCCTGCCCGCCTGGCCATGATGCAGAACATCGACCGCCCCACCCATCGCCAGAGGTATTAGCCGTGTGTCGGCAGAGCGCGACGTGTTGTCTGTGATTTCGCGTAGACTGTTTTTTTGTTCCCTTTGGATACATGTTGGATCACGGCATAGCTTTACGATACCACAGCTTTAGACCTGCTATAACCTCATAAAGTCCTTTCGTTATACTCTCAATCTATCAAGCATAGTGATGTGTATTAGCCAATCACAAGCCTAGTAGTGGGGCTTGGGACCTTAGTCACCAATTCCATGTCTACAAGACGACTACATCATTTCTATAGCCACGGTTCAACATCCAAGATCTAGCCATCACCGACTATCGTGGGTGATCACCGAAAAATTATTGGGACTGACTGCCAGGTGGTACGAACTATCCCCCCCCCCCTATTTCTATACTTTTTGTCCCCGCAAGAGAACCCCACCAAGAACCATACAAGTACAGAAGTACTAGTTTAGACTCGAGTCGTTTGAACGGCGAGGTTGGACTTGAGAAGTGTTGCTTCTTGCTGCTGTGCAATGCTCATTATACCACAAACATCAGCATCACATATTAAGCTGCATGCTCGCGTTACATAAAACGCACAGAGTGAACACTAACACTGTACAGTCCACGAGACGCTTCACCAAAATAAGGAATAAGCCCAACGACCAACTCCCAATCCCAATTAAACAACTCGCACCTTACAAGCCTCTCACCATGTCAACCACCGAGTCCGCAACCTACGACGCGCCGGTCCCCACCGAAGCCGTCACCAAAGCGACCGAAACCATCTACGTCGAACTAACGCCGCACGACCTCGACTCGCTCACCCTAACGCGCTTCGTGCGGTCCCCCTCAGCAGGCGCCACGGTCCTCTTCATCGGCAGCACGCGCGACTCGTTCGCCGACCAGCCCGTGTCGTCACTCTCGTACACATCCTACACGCCGCTGGCCATCAACACGCTGTACAAGATCGCACAGGAGATCCAGACCAAGCACGCTGTGGCTAAGATCGCTATCGTGCATAAGCTCGGCGAGTGTCCTGTCGGAGAGGAGAGCGTGGTTATTGCTGTTAGCTCGAAGCATCGCAAGGCGGCGTGGGAGGCGGGCGAGGAGGCGTTGGAGTTGACCAAGGAGAGGGCGGAGATTTGGAAGTTGGAGCGGTTTGAGGGCGGTGACGGCGTTTGGAGGGCTAATCGGGATGGGAAGGCGGGCGTCAAGGTTGAGGAGGTGAAGGAGTTGTAGGGGGGTTGTTGGGAGTGGCGAGGCGTGTCTAGTCGCTATGTGAGGAGTTCCAGGGGGGATGAGAATGGTTGGAGTTGAGAGAAGGTTGATTCTATATGAATTATGTTTCAAAGCGCAACGTAGAAGGCCATCCAATGAACCTGAAGTTGTGCTGTTCAAAAGGTTCAGGTGATATTCGAAGTGGAAGCAGTGTTGATAACAGATACAGCGAAAACACCAATCTCATGAACCGACTTGCGTCGCTAAGTTTATAGGTCACCACACTGAAACTCATTTTCCTGTCCAAAGTTGGAGTCTGGTCGTCCCGAGATAGGTGCATACCGAATGCACTGAATGTCCTAGCCCATGAAGTGAGCCAATCCTACTGGATTCATTTCTAGAACGATAGAATTCTCCGGGCCTCGTGTGTCTTCAGACGACGAATTGCCGTAAGTCAGGTAGGCAGATGTGATATAGTATTTGAATATAAGACCAAGCAGACCCTCAGTACGATCAGAAAGACTTAAAATACGTCACAACTAGCTACAGGGGGGGTAGATGGTCTGCTTGATTGAAAGGCGAGACAAGGCGGAGCCTACTGTGCAATTACCTTGTGATGTCGAGCTGTACTGCGATGCATCAGGAGGGGAAGCTCCAGCTTACAGTGCATAGGCGGCGCTCAGCTAAATGCCATTGCATATAGTGCAGAGCAGCCACGCTCGCTACAGTGGTCGTACGTTTGTTGGGACAACTATATTGGCGCATCAGGTGCTGTATAACTATACCAGAAGCTCGATAATACTTTCTTCTAACTGATCTAAACACATGCCTCTCATGAGGCGCTCGACCTGCAATGTGTCAATAATATGGGAACAGCAACGTATCGGGCATTGCATCTGGTTGGGTGTGGCCGTTTCAGACCGTTCCCTTGTGTCATGAAGTTGAATTTATCCCAGGTTCGTGGCATGGCAACGTTGCCCGTCCCCCAGCCGTGGCAGTCTATGCCTCGTATCGTTTGATGATGGCCTTAGCCGCCTAATTCGTACACTACTTTTACATCCATACTCTTACATGCCTAGCTGCTATCATTGAGGCTTCTCGTCGCTCTCGTCCTCATCCGGTTGCACTATCCTAGTCTCCCCCGCTTTCAACAATGTCTCCCCGAGGCTGTTAGGCACGTCGTCCTCGGTCTTGTAGATATTCTGGTAGTTCAAACGGCGGCGCAGAATTGAGCGCGCTTCTTTGATGTTCGCAATATCAAGAGACCACATGGTCCCTCCCAAGAGCATTATCCCAACGCTAGTGCAATTCATTGTAGCCATGTTGAGTGCTTGGAGAGCATCGTGGAAAGGGCTGAAGAACTCGTGGGGGTTCGTGTTGGGCTCGTAGAATTTGGGCTGGATGCGAAGCTGTCGCCGGAAGACCGCTCTTCGTGTGATCGCCGTCGAGGCAACAAGGCAGGCGGAGCCAAGAAGAAAGACGGACAGTTGGCGCAGTGAGCGCTCAGATGTGATGGAGTTGCGCGCGGACTCGGGTAGGGGTTGCGGCGTCGCGTTGTGGACCGATGTAGCGGAAGGTTGTGCCATTGTGCTAGGCGTAGAGACCGCCGAATGTATTCAAAGGAATGACGTGAATATCCAAACGAGCTAGGTGAGGTGCCGGGCAGTCGCGCAGTATCCGTCCCAGGAATGCGGACAAGGGCGGACCTCCGAGAGGCTATGTGGAGCGGTCGACCGGCTCCGCTGTGGTTGAGGTCGTGCAGACGAGGCCGAGAAACGATAATGCGCAATGCGATCTACCCAGTGTAAATATGAACAGTAATCAGGCCGAGCAATCGGGTCTATCGAGCGCGTGAGGCCATGGCCAGGAAAAGTTTGGGGACGAGGGAGCACCCGGAGAAACTTCGGCAAGAGCGCCAGTGTCGTCGACTCGCCTTCCGTCTCTTCGTCACACTCCATTTTTAACTATGTTGCGCTATCAGTGATAGGTCTAACCCATGACAACTGTGTGTGGTTGTTGTGCCTATGCATATGATTAGGTGGTTTTAACGTCGGCGCCTCACTTTCTTGCGCTCATAGGAGCGAAATCTGTATTGCTTGTACCTAACTAGGTACCCCAATGCAATACCATGACTATCTGTAGAAGCTTTAGTTAGATTATTTGGTTACGGACTGCGAAGAAGAAACTCGTCGGCTGGATAATCTTGTACAGTGAGCACGACCATGTAGAGACATTCACAGGAACGATAGATTAACATCGTGCGTTTCTTGTACTTATGGACCCGAAATCCGTAGCTCTTTGACAATTTCTACCCTACTCCAATGTGTGATCTCTGTATACCGCTCTTCATGCTTTTCAAATAACCGACACTCTACGCAGTATTTCTCCATCGATATGTTACGAGATGTAACCAGGTCGTAACAGCAGGGAAGCTTGTAAGAACTCGAGTGGGAACATCACCGACAGCAACGTACGAAAAGCATCTCCTGTATCACGATATAGTCTAATAGATCAGGTATCTAGAATCCAGCACTTGTACCTTCGCCAAGATTAAATGAGTTGGTTCAACAGTCCAGTAGCACAAGAGGGAAATCTCGATAAATTCGATGAACAGTACATTCACTCAAAGAGGGTGGTACTCAATACTAACAACAAAGCTGAATACTTCTCAAACAGCCGGATATGCTGGATCCACCTCAATCATCTCGCCTCTCTCACAAAAGACTTCGGTCGGCATGATGACTTCCTTGATATGCCAGATATCTCGGTTCCTCGTTGCTACAGCGTCATGATATGTACTACTGCAATCCCCCAAATCCAGGTGCTAGAATGTAACGTTAGACAACTCCGTAATAACTACAGGAAAAAGCTCACTTACTTGTAGCCCACTCAGGCCATCGATAGCCTCAAGCGCCTGCCCACCCAGCGCATCATCGCACTCCGCGAGCGCAAGGGTATATAGCCCTTTACGCCCACGCCAATTACAGCCCATCAACTCCAGTACCCTCTCGTCAATAAACGGGCATGCGCTCAAGCCGAGCTCACCCAGCCTCCGACTCAGTCTCAAGAGCTGTGTAAGCTGCACCGAGTCGATGTCGCAGTTTGTGAATCGCAGACAGCGCACAGAAGGTGCCCATACGGCGTGGGCAGCCAGAGCATCCCAGGCCTGCCGTTGTACCGTGTCTTGGACAAATTTGCGATAGTGCGGCACGAAGACTGTTTCGTCGATGCGGATTGAGAGCTCATGAAGCCCTGATAGACGCCCAAGTGCTTTCGCCATGGGAACAGTTAAGGTCCATAGGCTCATTTCTAGTGTGCGGAGGGCGGAGTAGCGGAGGAGGAGGCTTTTCGTAAGGGCGCAGTGGAGGTTTAGCAGGATGATGCACTCATATGTGGAATCGAGGTGAATTAGGACTTCGTGTGGGCTGGGCTCTTTGTTTGCTCGGTCTGGTTGTGGAGGACGTTTTTTGTTGAACAAGGTTATTGCACGGTTGCTCGGACGTGTGTATCTGTTTGTATGGAAGGAGAAGGCTAAGTTGTGGAAGTTGGAGACGACGAGTCTGTTGGTGTGATGAGATGCTTCGCTGAACTTGAGGAGTGCCTTGACAGGCAGGTCTTTGAGGATCTGAGCAAGGAGCTCTGGTGGAAGCTGGAGTAGTGAGCAAGTCATGTCGGATTCACCGCAGGCCAGGCTGAAGGTGGGAGGAAGAAACGATTTCCGGGATCGTTGGATGGAGTTCTGTTGGAGGAAGATAAGCCGTTATAAGCAAACATCTCAAGAGCCATACGGTTAGGCATACATGTGATATATATCAGCGAAGCGCATGGAGGATCATTAAGCATGGTACGCTTGCTTCTTACACAGCCACCTGATACGATGCACCTTTGCGGCATCGAGCGTAGATACGGATGCAGCGATCGATATTTGCCCAATGATGGTCGTACAACGATGCAGAAGCCCCCAGGGGCCCTCAAACATGGGGAGAGAGCAACGCTTGATCGAATGCAGGAAGAAGGAAATTCAGGATCGGCTGCTGGAGTTGACGTTGTGTATGAGGTGGAGGTCATGTCATGTCAGCCGTGATTCCCGATGTCCAGAAGTGGAAACGAAGGGCGCCCCTTGCACAACTAACGATCAATAGGTAGCTGTCACGTTGTTCTTAACGGTTCAGGGTCGACCACTGCAAGACGTGTTAAATACGAGAATAAACCGTTTACCCGTAAGGGACAAGGCTGTTTTTGCGGGCATAAGGTGTGAAGAGATGCATAGGGTGGTGGTCACTCTGCCGCCTTGGTGTTGTCAGCTTTGACCCAAGGCTGCCAAACACAACCCGCTGGTCGGCCAGTCACCCGGTACTTGGTCGCAGATCATGTCTGCCCTTCTGCTGATCAACTCAGTGTCCAGACTCCAGACCGACGATCTCCAGAGTTTGGCTGTGCGTCCACCGGTGGGTTTGCTCCGGGCCGACGGACTGCCCTCTGCAGAAGATGATAGTTTAGGTGCTACGTGAGGAAGAAGCAGCGCTGTCATACCTGCCGTCTGACATAAGGCGATGTAGGTGAAACATGGCGTGGACAATGATGGATTGACCGGTTGGGGAGTTGTGTGGGTGCAGGTGACTGCCCAAAGCGGAACACCCCGCACACGCTCACAATCAAACTTGGCTTGCTTTTGCCTTGGCTACTTGCCCGTTGCGCTCACAGAGTCAATATGTTGGCCCCATCAGAGTGAGTTGCGTCCACTCACTTGTACCATGTCAGCGCACGAGTTTCGTTTCGTCGACTTCACAGAGCTACCGTCGACAGCATCTCTCAACTGTCGGAGAATTGTGCACAGGAGCGACGACACACCAGGCCACAACTCTCTTACACTCGTCACTGAAACTCGTCGCGTCACAACTCATTCAAGGCAGAATGCGTCTTCCGAAGCACGTCGTCTTTCACGTTCCAGCATAGCCCGCCGACATCAACGCGTGTGATAACAAGGCTCGACCAAGTCCACGTCCATCATGCGTAACTTTATACTGAGTTTGGAACTGCTAGCGGTTCGCTAGGCAAGCACCAACTGATCTCGACACAGTATGCGGACATTGATCCGAGAGGGATCCTTCTAGTCGCTGCTGTTTCCTGTTGCAGAGCTTGCAGCATGACGCCTCGTCACCAAGCAGGAGAATAGCAAATGATCAACACACATCGCAGCGTTTATGCGTAGCAAGGCAACCAGTTTTTGTGTTTGGCTTGCATACGCACGTTTAACGAAATGCTCCATCCAGCCGGGACGGTATACCTAACCTGAGCGCAGGCGCTAAGCTGATTACATGTTCGTTGTTTTCCCCCACAAAGCTACGACCGGAAACAGGCTTCGAGGAGAACAAATCTAGCCTCCAGATTCTAGACACGGCAGGTGACAAAGCTGGAATCGCAAAGGCTTCATCAACATGGAGGCCCTAGCTGTGAAGGACATTACGACCAAGACCTAGAGGCGCCGCTCGTCTCGAAAAACGAGTGTGATATTGAAAACCCTTGTCAACAGTCTTTGTACAGCTGGAGAGGGTACCTGACAGTCGTGCAGAATAGCGCAGCATTGCTGCGTTATGCAAGTCCAGCACCTTGTCATAACATACCTCAAAGCTTAGTCTCGCTACAGATTCCAGCCTCACTCTACCCAACCACACCACATCGACATGGGATTATGCCACAAATGCCATATTACGGCATCATACTCGGAAGGATTCAGTAGGTATGCAAGCGCATACCCATTCGATCAGCCTGGGTTTGTCTGCCTAATTTAACCCATCGACACTTACGACTCAGGCCAACTCGCAGTGCATCCGTGACCAGGGACAAGGATCGGTCCAAGCCCTCATTCAGGCACAAGGGCCATAGATTCTGAGCACTGCCTCAGTGAGCTCCATGAGATGTGCTCCCCAAAGTCATGAACCAGCCCTCATGTCCAAGCTCAGGATCTAGCGCCATGACCATGGAGCGAATTGGACTCCCGCAACGTGGTAATGTTACGTTCGCACGGGTCCTAGCCGTCGACGGAGTCGAAATGCTTAGCGCGCACAATTGTCCCGAGAAAGCTGCCGATCACCTCGTATACTGCATGCCATGGCCGCAGCAGAAACAGTAAACGCGGAGGAGCACCGCACACTCGAGACGAAGCGTAAAAATTGCGCCTCTTACATAGCAGCCCGCTCCATGCAGCTGCGCCCATCGGAAAACTCTTGCGCTGCTCCGTGATTGGCCATGGGCAGCGAAAAAGGCAAGCGAAGATTACCCGGTGAAGGATACCACAGCACACTTCAAGTTGATGCAACCAGTTGGGGCGGTACGGAATTCTCCGAGCACGCATCGTTGCGTGGTCTGAATCATCACCGTGCATGTTCCCGTCTCGAAGGCGTTGGGCAACGGGATGGCGTTGACCTAGATCAAGGTTGTCTAGTTGATGGAAATTTGACATGTCATGTCAGACACGACGAGACGCGAGTCTGTGTCGACGCCCGTCAATCAGCGCAGCCAGGATGTTGAATTATGACGACTAAGCCCCGTCCTATCCACAGGGAAGATGCAAGTCGGTACACGTGTATAGGAGCTGGCTGCATAATGGCATCGTGTACCTGATCTAACGCGGGAGCATCATGGAGCAGTGCTGGATCGCACACTGGTAGCCGGGAAGCCAAGGCTTCCTAGTGCGCAGGTGAAGTCTAAGCCTTGCGGGTGCATATCGTCACCGGCTTGTCCGACAATCCAGCGGCTACTCTGTGCAGAGGTGACGAGGGAGAGCCCTTGCAGGCGGTGCGGACGACTCGGCAGGATCCGAATGACCCGGCAGGGCAGCCCTACCGGTGCTCCCGAGTAGGATCTGTACAGGAGTGCTAGCTAGCCTGCCCCAGCACGAGGGATTGCAGTACCGCTTTGAGAGTAGGAAGCTGGCAGCCGCAGGCACGAAACTAGACGGCGCGCAAATTCGGACCGACCGGGGCTACTCGGGACCAAAGACAGGGCTCAACGAGAGGTGAAGAAACGCCTGTGAGGCGCGATACTCGCCACACCGCTGGGGATCGACACGAGGCTTGCAGTGGGCGGGTACTAGCCAGATGCTGATGCTGAGGGCTCCAAGAGCGGACTAGGGAGGGTACCCGCACGTGCGCGGACAATGACAGACAGTGAGGCTTCAGGTCATGTCATGTCGTGTCATGCGGGATTGCGAGGGCGATGTCTGTCGACAGCGAACCATGACCCATGCGACAGCCGCCCCCAGGCGCATCTACCTCTACCTACCTAGGTACTAATGGCGGAAAACAGCCCACATGGTGCCACTCTACCACGCCATGTGCGTGCTCGAGCCTCGTCGACGACACGACGAAGCCGTGCTGAGTCGCAAACACGCCAACCCCCTCGTCATCTGCGATCTCCCCACACGCCCAGCAAGTTTGGGCATGGCAAGGCTGTCCCCAACCCCAACGCGCGCCTCACAACCTAGCGCCCCTGGGATTCCCGGCCGTTGGACCTGTCAGTGATCCTTCGATCCCAGCTCGAGGCGGATGCGGAGGCAAGTTATGCGAACACGTGACGAGCGTTTGAGTAGGCCAGCCTAGCAGCAATCCCGCCCATCACCATCACGCCTCGACATAGGCACACCTGATTAGTACGTGAACAGCAGCGCATTCTGAAACGTTCTCCGATCGCGGGACGCACAAAGGAATTATCCGTGAACGCCGCACGGGTCCCTCTTCACCGGTGCGCCAGTGCCAGCCAGCAAGCACTTCTGATACTGCCTTGACACATGGCCGTTGCAGCTGCGCAGCCCAACACTCCACGATGAGGACCCCGTCTCGGGCGCGCGCGCTATTTCCCAGAACCTGCTCTGCATGATGGACTCTTGCACTTTGCAAACCATGTTGCAGGTAACGCGCGTCTAAGCAGCGGCCACGCGTAAATCGTCGACAATGGTTGTTTGCGCCGTCTCCTACCCCTCGCCGTCGACTGCCTACCTATAGCGATAAGACAACAAGGAACACGTCGGTGGCAGTAACTAGCATCATCCCGCGCGCACCGGCGGGCGATGCCTTGGCTGCCCTAGCCCTCGTTTCGGCAGGCTGGACCGCCAAAGTTTGACGTACCCGACCTGCGCGACGCAACCTGCCATGTCCTCAAGTGGCTGCATCTCCGGCTGTGGGGGAAAAAACGACGACGTGCAAGCCCCCCCGTCCCTGTAGCCGCCGCCGCACGTCGTTCATCCAGCGCCTCTCCGCGTGCGTGAGTGCGCGTGCTCGACGCCGCCGCCGCCATCGACGTGCACGCTCCGACACGCAGCTGCGTCCGTGCCTGGGCTAGGTAGCTCACTAGGCTAGGTCCCATGGTGTGCGGTCGCGGTGGTGGTGGTGGTGCTGTGTTACCACCAACCGACTACAACCCAACCCAGCCCATCCCATCCCACCCCCTGGCGGGCTGAACCCCGCCATTGCCATGCGGCGTTCGCGTGCATGCGTGCGTGCGCGCGCACGTTGCCTGTACTTTCCCCTTCTTCTCTGCCCACGACCCCCATTCGTAATCAGCCCAGCCCAGCCCAGCCCAGCCCGACCAGGCCCAGTCTTGTACATGGTAAGTAAGTAACAAGAACGAGCGAGCAACACGGCGCTTTCCACATTACCTAACCCCCCCTCGCCCCCTCTAACCCCTCCCCCGGGAGGCGATCACGACAGGATCAGGACACTGCACCACATCACATCGCATCGGCACAAGCGATCCTGCCTGGGTCCGTCGAGGTCCTGGCCCTGGTCCGTTTGGGGGGCGTATTGCCTTGACCTACCTACCCACACACTACCTACCTACCCACCCACCACACTACTTGCCCCCCACCCTTACCATACCGTACCTTACCACATTCACCTACCCCACGGCACACAGACGAACGAGCATCGACGGCGGTAGATACCGGGCCTCTAAAACTCGCAGCACCACACCACAGCACAGCACGGGACAGCACAGCCCAGCGCGGCACGGATCCCGTTGCTCCTACTGCTACTGCTACTGCCACCACTACCACTACTGCCGTGACCATTACCGCTGGCACTGACTGGCACCGGTCCTGCTTGGGCACTGTGCAGTACCGTGCCGTGCAGTGCCGTGCCGTGCCGTGTCCTGTCCTGTCCTGTCCTGCACGGTACGTAGGTATTTTGATCCGCCGCCCCGGCAGAGTGGTAAAACGCGGCACAGTCGAGGCAAGAATAGCAATGATATGACGGGTTTAAAGTTGGTAGTCAACTAACTAACTAGGTAGGTTGGTTGTTTTTTCGCCCTCCATCCCTGAATAGATAGGTACATGGATACATGGATACACGGATAGACAGATAGCAAACCGTGTGTCTGTGTGTTTTGCGTCTGTGTCTGCGTCTGTGAGGTGCTCACTCAAAATGACAGGGCCGAGATCCTTGCTTCTGGCGCTGGCGCTGGCTCTGGCAATCGTCTTGAAATCGCCGCGTTAGTCCCGAGTCACTCCTATCCCTCGTGCCCCTCGTGCCCTCGCAATCGCTGCTAGAGCTGGAGTAGCGCAGCACGGCGCAGAGCAGTCAGTGTGATTGATTGTTTCGTGTGCCCTATCACGGTGGATACCGAAAAATTCGAACGATTGATTCATCGCACCGAAGGGGCGTCTCGCCAGTCTGTCCGATTCGTGTTTGCTGATTGTGGATTGTGGATTGTGGATTGTGATTGTGTTATCCTAACCAAGTACCTAACTACTACTGTCCTGCGGTGAGCCCCGTCCGTCACTGCACCGCACTGCCCTGCACTGCCCGGCTCTGCCGTGTCCAACAGATGCTACGGCTGTGCTCCAACCCCCTCGGGCCGAATATGTGCGCTTCTCCGCGACAATACCCTGTACTGCAGGCTTTCCGGTTGTCCCTTGCCTGGGGGCTGCGCGCAGGCTCATCGTCGGGTGGTTCGATTCGACTCGCCTCGCTTCCTGTGTGGCTTGGGCAGCGTGGTTCTGTCGTATGCGCCCGGATGTATACGGCTGTAGCCCCCTCCTTCCCCCCGGGCGCCCTCGCCTGTCTCCAACACGCGGGAAGTCTTATGCCCCTGGTCCTGTCATGGCTGGGTTGGCATGGCCTGGCTCACTGCTTGAACATCATCGATGGATCTACCGGGTAGCCCTGAACGTTGAACCGTGGATCGTAAGCAGTGGGGTTCACGCCAATGTGGTGAGGATGCATCTGGGAATGCTGCGGCATGTTCTGCGATAGCTGGACAGAGTGTCCTACTATCTGCGGATGGGTCTGTGTCATTGGCGACTCGTACGGCCCGGGGGTGGTCGAGTTACTCCGGGGCGCCGAGCCAGACGAATGCGTAGCGCTGTGCGAGGTGTCGTACAGAGACATTTCGTCGACATGCGATGCCGTCGTTGATATCATGGGCTGCTGCGTGCTACTGAACGGAAGCTGAGCACCCGTTTGAGCCGCTAACCTTCGAATGAGGGCAGTGGATGTGTATGCCGACGAAATGGCAGGGGGTAGCGCCGAAAAGTCGTCGTGGGTGCTTGGAGGACCCATACCGGTACCGCCAGCGGAGAGGCCAATCGAAGCCGACGGGTTGGTTTGAGAAAGGTCTAGAGAACGAGGAAGGGGTAGGTTGGGCAGCACCTCCTGGAGCTTGGCAAGGAGCAACGGCAGGTACCTGGCCTGTCCCCCACGCAAGGTGGATATCAGGGTCAGGAAGCGAGAGACATAATCTCTAGGACCCAGAGCGAACGCATTTGGCGAGAACGACGTGCAAGCTACCACGTCAGTCAGGCAGCAAGCAATATCGAACAACTTTTCGATCTGCGGTGGTGTTAGCCCAACGTCGGTATCATGTGAATAGTAGAGCTCGAAAAGGCAAAGACCTGCCAGGCTGCGTGTGCATGGAGGGTCTAGTGGCCCAAAGAGCGGACGTCAGAGATTGACGTTGCGAGTGGGCCCGTGCTAATGCAGCATGTAACAGGGATCACAAGATCGGAACGGACAGGGGTCTGAACGTTTTGTATCTGGAATGGAATGGAGGGTCGGAGGGAAGAATGAATGGCAGCACTCACCAGGCCTGCGCCGTGGACCTCCATGGCTGGCTGCGAAAATTGTTGTGTCATGGTCAGGAGATCCCTGGAAATTTGGATCGGGTATTTGAACGTGATGGAGGCGTCGTTGGAAACGCTGTTGACCAGCCCTTGGCAAACGCATAGCTGCCAGACCGTGGCCCTGAGCCATTGCTGCGTGACGCGGATCTCAACGGCCTGGGCTTCTGTGCATTCGAGATATGCGGGGACCGCTTCAGAGAGCTGTGTCTGCAGTTGTGCTATCCATGTCGGGCTTGCATGCGTGTGGACGCGATTCCACAAGCTGACGAATGTGTCGTCGATGGTTTTGTACAGGTTGATCAGGAGCTCGAGGCCTACGGCCACGGGCCTGTCGGAAGGAACTTCGTCCAAGGATGGCGGGTGAATGGTCGGGAAGAGGGTTATGGGGCGGTGCTTGTGGATCGCATATGTTCTGTTGTCGTGCGTAAGTCAAACTATGCGGGGAAAGTCGAGTCAGCGCGACTTACCTTTCAGCCATGAAAAGCATCCAGTAGAGAACGCGTCTCCGGGAAATGTCGAGCGGGTCGTGCTTATATGTTTCCTCGTCGTGCATTCTCAGGAGTTGGGCTTGTGTGGTTGCCTCTCGCAGGTACGACCAGGCTGTGTTCTCTTTTGCGAGTCCAAAATAGCATCCGTGGTAGAACCATGATGTGAGGATTGTGAGGTGTGTGGGGTTCTCGCGATAGTCGTAGGCTTTGCGGACTCGTACGGATTCCTCGAGAAGGACGTGCCCAAGGCTGACGTTGGACATTTGGACCATATCAGGGCGCGGCAGCAGGTTGGTAGAAACCTTCATGTTGGACTGGATCATGACAAAGGCACACAGGGCAGCGACCATGCAGTAGGCTTCAGTGGAGCGGTCCATGCTGACGACTGCTTCCTGTGCGCGCTGGCGGTGCAGGATGGGCTGCGAAGGGTAGACATTGGCGAAGAAGAAGTCTATACAGCTGTCGACGAGGGCTGGGGGCAGCAGGCCGGGTGTGCGGGAGGAGGTGGAGGGGACTGTGCGGGCGTCGAATATCATGTCGGAGGGGTAGCCAGCGGCGAGCTGGGCATTACGCTGGTTCTCACGCAGCTCTGAGAGGACCTTGGCGCGGCTTCCCTTGGGGCCCTTCTTCTGGGGGATGGCATTGTAGGTGCATGCCAGGCCGGCCGAGACGCAGTTCTTGCACGGGTTGGTGCCCTCCCCGATGCACTTTACTTTGCGTCGGTGGCAGCTGGGGCGCTTGTTAGCATGGCGGGGGGGATGGTGGTGGGTGGTGGGCGAGGGTGGACGACGAACCTGTCACAGGCGCGCTTGACTGGGGCAATGGAGGATTGGGAGGTCGATGTGGAGGCCATGATGGAACAACAGCTCGCTAGTGTTGGGGGGCTGTTGTGCTCCGCGTGGAGGTGAGGAGGGTAGCCGAGCGGAACGATAGTGGTATTAGTACCGTGACATTGGACATGTTGCGGCGAGGGTTTGGGGCATGCTTTCTCGAGTCCCTTGTGTCATTGTGCTGTCGAGAACGCCCATTCGCACCTGGTTAACCCAAGACGATTGAACGACCAAGCGTCGAAGGCCGCATATTGGAAGCGACTAGCTGCTGCTGCTGGGTCTACCAGGGTATACACGAACCCAATGGGAGACGCGGGAGCCAGGTCCGGCGCCCCTGACTCCAGGGCTCGGGAAGAGGATTCTGCAGGGAAGCGCGGTGGAAGCAGGTCAAACGCTCACCATACGGGCTGGCAGCCAGCGCGCTCGGACGGCCTGCGCGGCTGCAACAGGGTTGACCAAGGCTCCCGGCATGACCCAGCAATGGCCCAGCGTGGGCCAGGATGCCGCTGTGCGCGAGTAAGTGACGCCCGCGACCGCCATGGGCCGACGACAACTAGCCGGAAATCTCCCGACCAGGCAGTGCGCAGTGCGTCGTGCGTAGCGCGTACCCAGTAGTGCGTCGTGCGTCGTGCGTAGTGCGAGGCGAGGCGAGGGGAGCGGAGGGGACGAGAGGGGAGGGGAGGCTGTGCCAGCAGCCCCAGCAGGGTCCTCGAGGCACTTTTGCCTTTGCAGCGGATCCGGCAGGTAAACCGCGAGCGAGCGAGCGACGACGCTTTACGCTTGACGCTTTGTCACCCGCGACGTTGCACGCACTCGCACTCGCATGCCCGGGCAGCCGCAGCCGCTGCACCAGCTGCTTGTAGCCACGCGGTCCGCCTCGGGCTCACGGCGAAACCCGTTGCCATGCTCGCCGTCGCCGTCGTCGTCGTCGCTATCGCTGTCGCCGTTGTCGCCGTCGTCTCCGTCGTTAGACCCAGACCCAGACCAAGACCAAGATGCAAGAGCCTTCGCTTGCGATTGCGGTCGCGGTTGCGGTTGCGGGCGCGGGCGCGGGCGGAAATCCAGCTGAGTGTCCGTCCGGCGCGTGTCGTTCGTTGCCCATTCAAAAGCCAAGCAGTAACATATCTCGTCCTCACCTCGCCCTCGCCCTCCCCTTCCCTCTCACTCCCTCTCTCGCCCTGCTGCTGAGGTCAGGCCAGCTCGCGTCAGGCCAGCCCGAGTGCGTCATGGCCGCTGCCTTCGTCACGAGGCGTTCGCGTCTCTTCCGTCGTCGGTGCCAGTAGGGTCGTCGTTGTCGCAGTTGAATCGTCGTCCTTCTTCCCGTCCAGGCAGCGCAGCGACGGCTGCTTAAATCTTTTTTTTTTCTCCTTTGCACCACTGCTAAAGGCCCTTTTGCGGACACGTCCGCCGTCTGGATGCACAGGTCCGAGATGCTGCCGACGACAGTGAAGACTCCATCGAATCGACACCAAAGCCTGACCTGCGAATAAGAGAGCCCGGAGCTGTCCCAGCACCTGTCCCAGGAGCCCGGTGTCACGACCGCCTAGGCCGCTCGCGCCTCATCTTACCGTACTACGCACCTAGGTAGGTGGTAGCCGTGTCACTCGCACCGCACACTGTCTGCCGTCTGCCCTCGGCCACGCTGCGCAGGTAGGTCGGCTGGAATGACTGCGATCGGGATGGTGTTTTGCTTGTCTGGTTATAAGCCTTGAGAATCCCAGCGCTTCGGAAGGGAAGGAGGGGGGGGGCTCGGGGCGATGTGCCGCTTCCTTCGCTGCGAATCATATACACGCTAGCATTCTGCTCCGCGGAGCCCCATCCGTAAGCACAAACTCAACTCTAGGTACATATAACTGTCTCGAACACCCCAGCATAGGCACCACTCTTGTCCCACTTTGCACCCCAGATAAAATACAGTAAATCCCCACAAAACGCCGCATAATGCATTTGCCATGACCTGTCATCATCATCGTCAATAACAACCACCATCGCTATCACCACCGCCTATCCATTCCCACAACTCAACCACCACCCTTACGAAAATTCAACACGACTTCCGCCCGTCCTGGCCTGCTTCGCCTGCGCTCTCTCCGCCCTTCTTCGCCTCCTGTTCGTATCGTAGTTGCTCACGTCCGTCTCGGTGCCATACACCTGCGTGCCCTGGGGGCTGCCGATCATGCTTTCGTCTGCAGGTGGCATCGGTGAGTTCCCGTGCATCGGGGGAGGCGGAGGAGGCATCGACGTTGTGTTCCTGCCGCTCGACAGGTTCGGTGGCGGCCCGGGCGGAGGTGGTGGGATGAACGGCTCAGGCATCGCAATCGGCGTGCTGTATTGCTGCGGAGTACCACTTGCCGCCGCCATCTCCTGAGCCTGTGCCGCTTCCATGGCTTCGGTCCTACGCCAGCGGTCTTTGCTCTGCCCGTCGAGCGAACTCAGGCTTCCGTTGCGGTTCCTCTGCGTTCGCTCTCGCTTCCTGGCCTCTCGCTCCGCCGCCGCCTCTTCCTCGTTCAGTCGCCGTAATGTCACGTGGCGCCCATCGTTGTGCATCTTGACCTTAACAGAGACGGGAGGCGAGACGATGCTGTCGCCCTGGACCATGCTATCGTCCCGGACCATGCTGTCGTCTCGACTGTTTCGGTTGTGGCTTTGGCCTCGCCTCGAAGGCGACCCGTGAGCCATGGCCGCCGCAGCTCCACCGGCGAGCGCTGCGTTGCGTCCATCGTGGTGATGCCGACCGCTAGGTGAGTGATAGGCGTCGGATTCCGAATCAGACAGCACCGTGTATGGGCGGCCTGGTGGAGGTGGCTGCGAAGGCATGTTGCGTGGGACAACCGAGGGAGTGGCCCCAGTGATCTCGCTATCTGAGAAGGAATGTCGGTGGTTGCCCATCCGAGGAGGAATACCATCGCCTGTGAACTTTCGACGCTGGCTACCATTCCGAGCCAGCTTTTCTTCCTCGAGGTCTTGTCGTCTCAAGGCTTCTACGCGTGCATCCTCCCTTCTGTTTTGGCGCTTGTTCCATGTGTGCTTGACGAATCCAACAAAACCGAGAGCCTTGATACCATCTGCAACTCCGTAAGAGTCGTCTTTGTGCATTCTAGAATGCTCGTCCTGGAAGCTGATTCGGCTGTCGAAAGAGTCGATAGAATTACCGGTCCGTGCAAGATGCGGCCCAGCGCGTGTCGGACTGCCAGCCATAGCTGCTGCTTGAGCGGCTTCCCTCTCCTCGACGCGGCGCCAATCGTCTCCATTACGTGCAGGCGATGCAGGAGCTCTGCCTTCTTCGACTCGGCTCAGATCTGTCTGTGTAACTTCGGATTGGCCCAAAGGACGTGCGTAGCTAACGTCGCTCATGGTCGTCTCGGTAGGAGCGCGCTTGTTCTTGCGACCGAAAAGTGACTTGAAAGCAAAGATACCTCCGGCGGCAGCCCCGGCTCCTAGCATACGATCCTTCCACCCTGATCCTTTCTTGTCTGCGTACTTCTCGTCGCTCAGGTACGAGTCGGTAAAGCGGGATTCGTTGACATGGGAACGAGAGCGTCGGGAGCTAAGGACTGTGCCGTCTCCACGCCTGCTACGGCTGTAGCCGCGGCTTCGCGACCGTTGATTGAGTGCGGCCAGGCCAGCTCCAGCTGCTCCAGCTGTAGCCAGAGCTCCGAGGTTAGATCCACCTCTGCTCCTTCTGCTCCTTGTGCTTCCGGTGCGTTCGGTGATGTACGTTGTGCGATCGTCGAAATCCATGTCTGGCTGGTTCCTGTATGACAAGACGAAGTATGCGATCGCAAGTACAAACGACCAGACAGCAAAAAGGATAAAAAGCACCTTGGGCGAACCGTATAGGGCAAGTCCGAGTGGTATTTGCACAATGCCCAACAATGCAATCAACCGACCAATCCATTGGTGAAGCTAGCTTCGTTAGCCGTGGTTTTGATATCTGCTTCAGATTAAGCATACCATAAGCTTCAGCGGGATCTTGAACCGTTCCTTGCCCTTCTCAAAGTGATGAATCAGTGACCCGCCAAAGGCTTGTATCACAACAAGAGCATACAGCGCCACACCAGTGCCATGGTGAGGGTTGGTGAGCGACCTCTCGAGCCCGACGGCTTGGAAGGCCAGCACAAACAGCGCCGTCGAAAGAAGGACTGTCATGATCTGCAGCCATATGTGGAAGCGCAATGCGGTGCGGGGATTGCGGTGGTAGAAACGGGCCATGAAGATGGCTCCGGGGACTACAAACAGAAACGTAATGGCGGCAAGAACACCATGTCCGATGATGAGTCCTTTGTAGCCAGCCATGTTACGGAAACGGTTCCCCATACCTGACAGGTCAGCTTTGCATTGGAAAATGGGCATGCGTCGTCTTACCGTTGTAGACCATGGTGTCAAAGTTGGGAGCCTGCAAGTTGGGGAGCAAGAAGGTGTTGCGCTGCGAGTCCCATGTTCCGTCTCCCACATGCATGGTGTCGGATGAGTAGACGCTACTCCCAGGGTCTGAGAGGCCTTGGGTGGACATGTTTGCGGTTGCCAACCGGGTGGCGCGTCGTGTAGTGTGCGTTCACGTGGAGGCACACGAAGAAACGGCAGACTGTGATTTGTGGATGCAACGGCGCAGCAGCTGGAGGCAAAGGATGCGCGGCTGGAGTAGCAATAAGCGATGGAAATCAATAAGTCGTAATGTCGTGACGGCCGTGAAAGCGTATCGAGGTGAGGTGCTGGCTGGGTGGGGCGCTAAGTAGCGTTGTGCGACTCTGGGCGTGGAAGAGCTCGTCCGACGTTGCGGACAGCTCGGTAGCGAACGTCAGTCGAGTCGAAGTTTGGGACGGTGTCGTAAGATGGTCACGGAAGAGGGATTTCAGGAGAGAGAGAGAGCGCAGGGCGCTGACGCAGGTATTCGTGTGGTCCAGAAATCCGGAGGCTGGAAGCGGGTAATGGCGACCAACGACCAACTCAACTAGCGCCGCCGTGTTTACTCCACCTGGCCCAGCAACCGACGGCTTACTTGTGCCAATCGATGGGGTCATGGCGGTGAAACGCTGGCCGTGTCCAATCATTGTGTGTATTGGGCGCCCTGCCCTGCGTCCGCCCGCCGTACAGTAGTTCCAGGTTTCGAGGCTGGTGGGCGTGCTTGACTGCGCACGACTGCGCACGACCGCGCACGAGCGCCGTGCGCTGGCACCTGAGGCTGGTCTCCCGTCGATTGCTACGTCAGACAGCCCATCGCCGTTTTGCTTTCTCTCAACACTTCGTGCCAGGCCAGCACAATACGTCGCTACTTCGTTGTTCGTAACGTCCCAATTGGAAACAGGTGGTATCTCACAAATCCTTGTCTGCGCCCCAAACTCCAACAAACACTGCACACTCATTTCATGACCCTTCCACCTCCAGCGTGTCTCGCAGCATCTTCTCCGACGCTGTGAGCCATCTGCCCCTCTCCTCCAGTTCGTCGCCAATCCCTCCGCCCTCTTCTTTTCTCCGCCTTGCTTCCTTGGCTGCTGCGACCGTGCCTTGCTTTTGTGTCTCCAACGGCCGCAGTTCGCGTTCCAGCCTCTCCAGCTCTCTGGCCCGGCCTGGTAGAGACGACTGCAGCTGTAGGATCTGCGCATTCAGAGCTGCCAGCTCTGCCTCTCTTTCTGTGAGCAATCGCAGCGTTTCCGGCAAAGGAAGGGCGAGCTCTGGATTGGCCGATGTCGGCGCTTGGTTCTGCTTCAGCTGCTCAATAGTAGCCTCGAGCCCTTCAATATCCGCCGGGAGCGACTCGAGTTGTTGTGTGCGCAGCTGCAAACCCTCGTAGCGTGCTGTAAGCTCCTTGCCCTTGTCTTCTAGCTGCTTCAGTATCTCTGCGACTTCGAGCTTGCGCTCTTTCAAGCTCGCTTTCAAGGCCAAAATCTCCGTCTCCTTCTCGTGGTTTTCAGCGGCTTCGACAAGGCGTGGGGGGTTCTCGGTGATGTTGCGAAGAAACTTTTCTTTCGTGACCTGCTCGACGTAGCTGAAGCGCAGCTTGCTGAACAGTTCCTGTCTAAGAGTTAACATCAGGCCTCTCAAATGCATACTGCACCACTGACTTTGTAGTGAAGCAGGTCTGCTTCCAGCGCTGCGGGATGTGTGTCACCATTCTGATCACTATCTACCGAAGCTGCGGAATTGCGCTTCTTTGACGACTGCGGGAGATCCTTGGGCGCCAGGGTCTCTGCGATGGTCAGAAGTTTGAGCGACTGCGCCTGCTGCAGTTGTTCTAGGGCTGTAGCCGGGCTAGGGACAGCAGATTTCCTTGTGGAGACCATGGTGGTTGTGCCGCTGTGGAAGCTCGTTCGAGGCTTGCAGAGTGGACGATGTTTGTTTTGGATCATCTGCGCTGCTGCCTTTCGTGGGGCTGGGGACGCCCTAACGCCGCCGCGGCTATTACTCGATGCAAGCTAGCGTCGCCTGTAGCATGACATCGCAGAACTCACCGCAGTCAACCCGACTCACTGCACCTCCACAGAAAACTTACGTCCGCCATGTCGGGAAACATCGATGACGATGACTATGTCGCAAATTTGCTGAAGCAGGAGGCCAAGGAGGCGACAAAGACTTACTCACTCGTCGGTCTCAACATGAAGAGGTGCGTCGCAAGCCGTTGATATTTAGTCTTGTCATCTACGAACCAAAGTTCTGTCGCACTTTCGTAATGATTGGGAGGTACTAATATATGTACAGGATAAGATCAGGAGCTCCGAAACCCAATACAAACTTCTTGCGGAATATTATACGCCAGACCGACAGCCATAATGCTAGTCTACTGGCAAAAGAAACAGAGGAGTCGAGATTACGCCTGAGACAGATGAATCGAGAGAAGTCGAGAGCAAGATCCGAAGGGGACGAAGGGGGCATGGCAAAGGGAGAAGGTCGATTGACGCCGGTCATAAGTGATGAGGATTCTTACAGAAGGTCATCGAAGAGACGGAATCGACACAGCGATGACGAAGATGAACGCATTAAATCGAGGAGAAAGAAGGATCAAGATGACAGACCCAGGTCACATACCAGGAACAGCAGGGGCAGCGGCGGGGATACGCGGCGAGAGAGGCACCGACATGATGGTGATACAAGAGACACGTCCAGTCGAAAGTCACGGCACTGGAGGAGTGACCGGGAAAGGGATCGTCGGCACCAGAGCAGTGAAGAAGAGTGCAAATATCGATCCCGCAGAAAGGAACAGAGACGTAAAGACTATTCCAGATCCAGGACACGATCTCGATCGAGATCGCCACGCAAAGACACAGACAGCAAGAGACGTCGTTATCGAGAAAGATCACGCTCCCCCAGGCACTCTCCACAGCGTTCCAAACCCGACAAAACCTCTCCTAAACCCACAAAGTCCTCTCAAAAAATCGCGCGCTCACCATCCCCAACATCAGACTCAGACCCTCTAGAAGCAATTGTCGGACCCCTTCCTCCCTCCCAGCAACCAGCAGTCCGCTCTCGCGGCCGAGGAGCCCACAAGCCAAACTCAATGGGAATCGACTCTCGCTTCTCCTCCACATACGACCCGTCCACAGATCTCCAGCCCAGTCTCGACGCCGGAGACATCTGGGACGACTCGCTCGAAGCCTTCCGCGACCGCCAACGATGGAAGCAGCAGGGCGCAGACCGGCTCCGGGCCGCCGGCTTCAATGACGAGCAGCTGAAGAAATGGGAAAAAGGTGGTGATCCGAGCGAGGAGGACGTCGTGTGGGCCAAGAGCGGCCAGGCGCGAGAGTGGGACAGAGGGAAAGTGGTGGATGAGGATGGAGACATAGAGTTGAAGGCTGACTGGGGACGGTTGAAGTGATTATACCACTGTATGTGCAAGAGAGCAGCAACAGGACCGGGACATGGCTCGTATGCATGATGTGAGCCAGAGGAGCCTCTCCAAGCAGTTTAAACATTCACCGGTTTTCCTCTCAGAAACATTCATGTCTATTCTCTATTTCTCAAGCTTTCATATCAACCATGGTCTATCAGATGTGTATGCAATTACTTCCCGTCCACAACTTCCATGCATCCCGCCCGACGCTTTCAAACTACCCGCTATACCCAACCCAACTCAAGAACTCAAACTCCACTCATCTCCACATCCTCCCTGTTTCCAAATGTGCCCATACACATATCGCTATTGAAAACCGTGCTCTGCACCACGTTCCTAGCCCTCTGGCTCGCCATCTCGCGCAGGTACCGACTGTACTGCTCGACGCGCTGCGTCTTGATCTGCCACTCGAGAGCGTGATCAAGTTCGGCCTGCAGCTCGCGACTCTGGCGCATCTCACACGATTGGCTTGATTCCGAGCGGCTCTCAAACGGTGCTTGTTCATTGCACTTGTCGGCTGCAGGCGAGTTCCCGGGGATATGCAGACTGTCTCTGCGCAGCTTCATGCTGCTCAGCTGCGTTGGCTTCTTCGGCACTTTGGGCTTGCGCGTCGCGGTCTTGGTGTTGGTCTGCGTGGCTTCCCGCTCGGCACTCAACACGATGCGGTACTTTTCTTCGAGCCAGGCGCCGATCATGCTGGGAGCCCATGCGCCGATCCACGCGAGGCCCTGGACGCCATCGTATTCGGCTGGGTCGTAGAGGTCGGCGAGGAGCTCGTCGGCGTCGGCTTGCGTGATGTCGTCGTTCTGGACTTGCTGCAGGATCTCTTGGTGGAGGTGTTTGACGCGTGAGCGCCGCACCGCTTCGTCGATTGTCTTGACGTACTGCGCGGTGTTGAGCACGTCCCAGTACTGTGAGAGACTCTCGTGCAGTGCGGCGATGGTGGGGCCACCTGGGAAGACGACGTCCGTAAGCGTGTTGAAGCCACTGCCCAGGCGGACGTTGAGGGTTTGGTGAATGTCCAGGATGCGGGATATGGCGGCATAGTACAAATCTTCGAAGTCTTCGAGTGGACGGTTGGTGGCTGACTTGGCAGTGCGCTGGCTTATCGCCCCTCGAGTTCTCTTTTCTTGATTGGCGTTGGATTGCAGTGGGCTTGGAGCGAGGTAACCACTATGAAGGCGCTCATGGAGAGTTTTCAGACTAGGACTGAACGGATCATGGCTGTAGGCTCCGAAGAGTGTGCTGCTCTCGCAGAGGCTGATGAGATAGTTGCTCAGTTCGAGAACCGTAGCGATGGCATAGTCGGCTGGGTATCTTTCGATTGTATCTTGAACAGCTTCTGGAGTGACTGCCGCACTGAAAGGCGGAAGAAGGTTGGCTTTGCTGTTTGGAAGCATCGCGAGCAATTGCCGTACTAAGTGCGTTCGTGGAGTGGTAGCTGACTGATAGTCTTGCGGCAATACTCGCTGATGAAGGCCAAGTAACACGTTGAATAGAAAGAGGGAGGGAGAAGCAGAGGGTCAGGTTTCAAAGGTAGGGCATGAGGCAGAACCCAGATTGTTTTTTCGGTGAGGGGGTGAAAGGGAACGTTTGGAGAACGGGAGACTAGTCCGGGCGTACTCTCAATACACTTCATCGTATTGTAGTGAGAGTACAATAAGACTGCTAGCATTCATGCATGAGACATTGTGGGTTGAACCAGACTGAGGACGCAACCTTGAGAGAGTCTTAGATATCTGAGAACTTGTCAGGAGATGATGTTGTTTCCATGGACTCTACCAGAACTGACTGACTCTTCCTCGACAAACCGTCAGAAAACCATTTTTACCGTACCGCTTCACCGTCTCATCGCGCCATCAAGTTTGATACAGCCCCGATACCGGAATCTTCCAGCCTCCTGAAAAGTTCGAAAATCGAATCGCGCCCGACAAACGCACCAGCGAGCAGCCCCACTGCAGCAGTCCACATCAGCACCCTACTGGCCTCGCCAGGTCTCACCTCGCTCCCGGTCTGCTCATCCACGTAAACGAAATCCTTCTTTTTCCAGAACACACTGCGCAGCCAGAACGCAAATTGCCAGTCGGGATACATCATGTTGTTGAGCCCAGTCTTGGGATCCACGGCCCAGTTGACGCAGCCACTTGCCCAGACTAGCTTCTTGGCTTCACGTTGTGTCCAGATGGAATCGGCACGTGCAGCCTCCGCTTTCACCTCGACGGTCGCGGGGCTGGGGGCGAGGAACGACGGAATGAGGGACTGTGCGCGGTATGAGGGTAGGGATTTCAGCACTGGCTCGAGGAGGCGCAGGGCGAAGTTGATCTGGCACTCAACCGTGTAGATGACACTCAGGTGACCAGTCACTGTGTTGGGCCCCATGAGGATGAAGAAGTTGGGGAAGTGCGGGATAATAGTGCCAAAGTATGCTTGTGCGACACCCTGCGTGTAGGATTCCCACTGGATTGCGAATGAGCTTCGGGATGCGACCGCGACATGAGGTGTCTACTTACATATTTGTTCAGACTCAACCCACCTCGGCCGAAGATTTCCATGGGGCATAGCATTTGCTGCGTTGCAAACCCGATAGCCAGAATGATGGCATCGGCGTGGACTTCTTTGCCCGATTTTGTCACCACGCCAGATTCCGTGATCTTCTCCACTGGGTCATCAGGAATCAAGTCGACATTTTCTCTCCACAGACTCTTTAAGTACTCAGTGTCAAGGACTTTCCGCTTACACCCAATTTCTGTCTTGGGGATCAAAGCATCCCAGTACCGTTGCGGTGCCAATCGTTTGACATATGCCTCGTTCTCTTTCTTCAGCGCCTCGCGTATAGGACGCCCGGTCACGATGTTGAATCCCGCATAGTCGCGCTCCATGTCGTAGTAGTGCTTTGCACGGTAGAGGCGCATTGCCAGTGGTACGTATCGCATCACGGCCTTGAAGGTAGGCGAGTAGGTCGGATTCTCGCGCTCAGAAAGGTACTGTGCTTGGCGGGCGAACTGTGTGATTTTGCGCACAGGATTGGGTGGGTTTGCCATTATAGGAAGAAACTGGGTGGCTGAGCAGCCGTTTCCTGAAGCTGTTAGTGTGCAATGCTCACGAAGGGTGGAATTGACGGATGCAGTATACCCAGCACAACAACCTCCTTTTCCCCCCAGTCGAACTCATGATCCCATTGCGCAGAATGGAACATTCTCCCTTTGAAGGTTTCAACTCCAGGCAGATCGCACTGCTTAGGCACACTCAACGAGCCTACACCCGAGACCAGAACTTTTGCCCTCCGCACAACCCTCTCTTTACTCTTCAAGTCCAACACTGTCACAATCCACACTTTCGCCTCTTCATCCCACTCCGCCCTCTCGACAATCGAGTGGAACCGCACCTGTTCCACAACTTGGTACTGCTCCGCGACGCCACGAAAGTAGGCCTGGATCTCCGGGCGCATACTGTACTTTCGACTCCAATCCGGGTTCAGCGCGAAGCTGTACGAGTAGAAATGGGAGGCGACGTCACAGCCGCAGCCGGGGTACGTGTTTACAAGCCAGGTGCCTCCGACATCCTCGCCCTTCTCAACCAGCTCGAAGTTGCGGATCCCGTACTGTCGGATTATCTGCACGGCGAGGCCCAGGCCGCTCATGCCTGCGCCGATTATGAGGACTTCGGTGTCGAAGGACATCACTTTGGGTAATGTGGGTGAACAAATTGATGGATGGGAGGGGGTGGATAGCTTCAGTTATTCAGAGGAAGAGTAAAAGGATGGGCAGACGCGTGGGTAATTGACTTGTACGTTACTACAGACGCATGCATCTGTACTTGTACCACCCTGCCGTCGCTACATCTTCCTCCGATGGCTCCCCCGCACTTTCAGCCACCCGCACGCCCATACGCCGCTGCGGGTCTCTTTGACGCGTGTATCTTGGAACCTCGTAGTGCGCATCGCAGGGTCATGCTGCATATTCTCGATTGTCGTGTGCTGGCTCGAGGAATGTCGTTGAATCGGGTAAGCCTAAACAGGCCAAAAGTACCAGAACACGCGGCGCAACGAGCCAATCGTTGCGCGTACATGGTCCGCCGAGACCCCCACACTTTCACGCGTGAAACGAGCTCGTTGCGAGGCCGGAGTTCTAGATGGGGTATTCCGAGGCTAGGAGATGGGGCGCTTGGGGAACTGATGGGTTTTCGAATTCAGGAAAAACGATGTATTGTTTCATTGGCTCAACGCGCCGACGAAAGGGTATCTTGCTGTGCTCTTCCTACGCTGGCCCTCTTCGCTGAGGTACAGAAGGCCTTCCTATATAAAGGCTGCTTAAATCCACTATGTAGGAGAAATAAATGTTAAATGGCCGGTATATCCTCTTGATAATTCAATCGACTAGCGTTGCGTAGCTTGCCACGTACTTACACCAACACCAACAACAAGCAGCAGAGCATTGAAAGCCGCCATCATGTAGAACGGAGCACCTGGCCCCGTACTGTCGAACAAGGCACCACCAGCTTTGGTCAGTAGCAATATACCAAACCCACCCAACAGACTATATGTTCCTGCGATTGAGCCCTTCATGTGATTGTGTGACTGCGGTTCTGAAGGTGTTTCTGGTCGCGAAGCATTATTCAAAACCTGAGGAAGCAGCGGTTCATCCTCACGCAGAGGCGTGGCGGGAGCGCTAGAGGGCGGCGTGGCGCCTGCTGAGGGATGCGACGTGCCGACTGTCGATGTTGATGTTGATGCGTGTGTTTCCCTTGACGAGGTCGATTCATCATTGTTGATGCCACGGCCAAGTAGGGCAAGAGAACAAACGATAGCCCCGATCTGACTGATTCCCAGCAATGCAACAATGAGGAAGACGCTACCTGTGCCATCTTCGCTCTTTGGATCTGGGCTGGCAAGAGATCCAAAAGCAGAGTAGCCCGCGACGCCAGCCACAGCCGCGACGAGTAGCGGGATGTTGAACTTGGGGTATCGTCCAGAGAGGTAGCCAAACACCGGAGCGCTCATGAGTGCGATGAGCTGGCTGATGCCTGTCAACATGGCTGCCAGTTTGTATGCCTGTGGACATGCGTGTTTGATGTCGGAAGGGTCGGTAGGATCGGCGGCGCATTGTCCAGAATGCAAGAAGTAGTGGTTGGCGAAGAGTGGAATGAAGAGGGAGATGGCCACGGATGATGCTCGGGCAACGAAACCTCCAACATAGGCGAGTCCAATGTTAGGCGACCTAAAGCCCAGGCGGACACTTTCGAGGAACAAGAACGGGTATGACAAAACAAGATCACGGGTGCGGTGAGCTCCACTGGTCTTTGGCTCGTCGTTGCGTGCAAGGCTTTTCCATCCCTTTGCTTCTTCGCCTGGCAGGTGGCGCAGACCAAAAAAGCAGCCTATGGCAACCAGGATGGCAACTGCGCCTACAACGTAAAAGGCAGCCGCGACCGAAGCTGCTGGACTCTCGCCTGCCTTCTGGAAGCGGGTGGGTAGAGGCAGGAAGACGAGGAGCGCAACCAGAGCTCCACATCCTGTAAACATGCCCACCAGTCCAGCCAGCTGCGACGTGGAAGCAGCCGAGTTCTTCTTTGCAGGCGCATTGCTGACGGGTTCCCGCGAGCTCGAACGGTAGAGTGCGGGGGTGATGGTGAGATCCGACGATATTGAAGCGGCGAAAGCGTGCGATCTTCCGTTGGCGCGGCGGAGCGATGGCGATCGAGGGTCTTCGACGATCTTTACAACGGTCATGGTAGGCAGGATGGCTGTGACCATGGTCGCACTGTCGATGTCAACGTTGGCTCACCAAGCAAGCACCCGCCAGGCAACACTCACGTAGCACTCCCGCCCAAGCTGAACAACACACGCGCAAGCAGCAGCTGCGGGTAGACGTTCTTTGCCTGCACCAGAATCCACAGCGCGACTCCAACGATGCTGTATCCCACTACCGCCACGCTCCTGACACCTACGCGGTCACTCAGCAGGCCCCACGCTGGGCACGCAACGAGCGCAACCAGCTCGTCGACAAAGCCCAACGTGCCCACGGCGCCACCGACGCTGCGCGACTGGCCAATGCGCTGGGTAATCACAAACGAGATGGAGCTGTTCAGAAAGACGAGGAACGAGATGCTGAAGAGGGCGACACCAAACAGATACGAGGCAATCTGCGTGCGCGACGCGGTGAAGTCGAGGCCGAGCATGGTGGCAATGTGCTCATGCGAGCTGGAGTAGGGCTATCGAGGGCGCATCGAGGGTTGGTGTTGTCTATTACACGGCGCGCTGCTCCGGCTCCCTTCCGTTCCCGCGTCATTCAACCGCCTGGCACGTGCCCATGTCGGCCGTCCCTGACCTTGCAACGACAAGATGCTCTTGGATTACACTGCACCTTGCTTTGCTTGCCCGCTGATTTCGAGCAGAGCCATTTCGTGTGTTAATCCATCCCGAAAGCAATGATTCAGCTACCTGCCAGCTGCATAGCCCCTCGACTCCGCATGGAGCTAGATATGTGGGGTGAGCAGCACAGGGGTGCAGGTCAGAATGCACAGCCGCCCTCAACTTCAACTCATAGCCTTCCCCCAACTTCAACTCATAGCCTTCCCCCAACTTCTTTTCGGGCTCTCTTCTCAGATCCGACCAAAAAGATGTACCAATTCTTCTATCTTGCTCACCAGAGCTACCAACGGTCTGATCTTCGTTGCTCTTAAGACACCATTGCTTTTCAGTGGTCTACCTGCAAACTGTGCTACCGGCGATATCTTGCACATCGAACTGGCACCGGAACTTATCGAGAAAGAGACCGCCATCACTACCGAGTCTCAAACTACACATCAGCTTCAATGTCTATCAACAGATTTAAACCTCGTGAGCTAGGGGCTGAACTTCGTCTCGCTCATGCCTTCTCCGAATCCGAAGCTGATCTCTCCGACAAGCAAAAGAAAGAATATCGCGACTCAAGGTCCAGGTCTTGTGATTGCCCGCCAGATCTCAACGATGTCCACCGATTGGCTGCTGAACTCAATTTGTAAATATCTGCAAAGGCTGGCGGGCACTGCTATGGGCCCCGATTCACGAGCTTCTTACATGGTATGCAGCAATTTGCTTCTATCGGAGATGTTATAATCGGGGGTACGCAAAACTTTATCTGGTCGCTAGTTCGCATGTCGTGACATGTCAGTTTCTCAATGATTGTTGGTTTCGTTTGCTGACATCTTCGTAGGCAACCACAAGCGTCTCATCATATGTCGAGAAGATTTCGAGCCTCTTCATGGATATTGGCCGCTCAGTCCCTCGTTGTGAGGCCTTAGCATCGCTATATCCTCGATGTGCGCAGCTGCGTTCGTCTCTTACTGAGCATCTCATTGTGGTTGTTCAGCTCTGCCACCAACCTCTGAAATTCACGCAAAAGTCGTCGTTCTAACAGTTCACTTCTGCGCTTAGAGATCCAGATCTAAACACATTCAAATCAGAGCTCAGTAGCTTGAGTAAGCTCATGGACGAAAGGGTGAGTTTCTTAATGGCTGCAACAATAGAAATAGAAGCCCGAAAGAGCTCCCGATTCAGGAACCTGTCCAGCAAGTAAGCGAAGCAGACAATACGACACCAGGAACAAGCCATGAGAGCAAAATTCCTTGAATTCTGCTCCAAATATGACCATATAACAACATAGAAACAAACTCGAAAGATTGGAAACGCAATAGTCTTCAAACAGAGCTCTGCATATCGGGAGCGGAGAGACCACGTGGGATCCTGTACAATGCTGTGCAAAGAGACATTGGGTTCAGGAAAGTCTGTACTACTGGCCAATATTGTCGACGACCTTCACATGCACGCCCGAAGTCAAGACACTACGACAACCTACTTTTTCTGCCGGTGGGATATTCCTGACAGCCTGAAGGCGCGAACGATTCTCGGATCTTTGAAACGACAGTTGTTGTCCACTGTGCCAGATCTTGCGGAAACAATGGGGGCGTGCGATGAGAATGCCTTGATCAGGGATGTAGATGCAGTCCTGGGCATACTTTATCAAGCAAGCGTAAAGTTTACCTGGTTCTCGATGGTCTAGACGAATGAGACTGCTCAGAAAGGCAAAATTTGGCTCAAAGTGTCAAAGAGCTACGGGATCAATTCAAAATGTCGCTTTACATTTCGTGCAGGCTTGAGCCAAACAAGAGAATTGAGGCTATCACGGAAAAATTTGCTGCTTCTCGAAGCAGTTTTGTTTTGGACGACAATTCAGATATTGAAGCCTACATTGAGACAGGACTAGAACGCCGTCTGACACGCCAGGATCTTGTACTCAGAGACCCAAACCTCATACTGGATATACGGGATGCACTTTTGGACGGCTCTTAGGGGATGTTCCTCTGGGTTGCTCTTCAGATTGAGTCATTGTGTGGGATGGAAACCGACCAGGCCATTCGAGACACGTTGGTAGACCTTCCCATAGATCTTGCAGAGACCTTCAACCGGATTCTACGCAAGTCAAATGGCAAAGGAAAGTCGTATCAAACGAAGATACTTCAACTTATTACAGTAGCACAACAGCCACTCACAGCGGGCGACCTACAGGAAGCACTAAGTGTAGTTCCTGGAACTGCTGTGGGGATCCTTCAAGAGTACTCAACGATATCGAATCCGTTTTGGCCCACTGCGGATGTCTTCTTATAGTCGACGAGGAAGAGTCTACTGTCCGCTTCGTTCACCATAGCGTCAAGAAGTTTCTACTTAGCACCGCATAAGGATTGAGCGACATGTTGACTAATACATGTGCGCATAAGGCAATGACAGATATCATCATCACCTACCTTAGCTACGGCGTTTTCGGAACGCAAGCCTCCACCACAAAGGTGTCCCGAGTCATGACAGATACGGTACCTGCCAGCATCATTCGGGCCACAACAGCTCCCTCGAAGCATACCCAGACCATCGCGTTAAAGGTATTGAAGAGCAGGACTCAGCACGATTTCGACATCAGCAAAAACTTTAACAGAGGCCAGAAAACCATCAAATTCATCATTCGATGACGAGTTTCGTTTCTATTCGTATGCATCATCTCACCGGTTGAAGCATCTTATCGCTCTCCCAGAGCGGTCTCCGGTTGTTGACAGATTACTGTCAGGTATATTGGTTGGTAACAAAGTGAGCACCACTCTGTCTGATGAAGATCACCAGGCCTTGCTATGGTGGGCCGCCCGAGTTGGACACGAGGCAGCTGTCAGAACACTCTTTGAGATGAGGACTGCAGGCAACAACTCAGATCACCAGACGCTAGAATTATTCTTCCTATGGGCTCGGGACAACGGGCGCGGCGCCATCGCTGGGATACTGCTCGCCAAGGACGCTGCCATTGGTAAGCTTCGTGCGAGATACAGCAACGCACTCCAAGCAGCTGCCGCAGTAGGAAACAAGCAAGTGTTGAAGATTTGATCAAAAACCACACCGATGTCAACCCCGAAGATGGAGACTTCGATCCGCTCCAAGGCGCTTCATACTTCGGCCACGATCAGATCGTGCGTCTGTCGATTGAAGCTGGCGCTGACGTGAACTCGGACAGCCGAGATATGGGTAAAGCACTGTACGCATCTGCTGAGGCGGGCCACGAGGAAGTAGCATAAATTCTTCTCGATGCTGGAGCCGATATTGACGCTGTAAGCCGAGACTATGGCAACGCGCTTCAAGCAGCTTCGAGTTTCGACCATTTACGCGTCGCAAAGCTTCTGCTATACAGAGGCGCAGATGTCAACGCAGGGTGTGGATACTACGGCAACGCACTTCAATCGGTTGCATATAGAGGCTACACAGGAATGGTAGAATTCCTGTATGCTCATGGGGCTGATGTTAATGGAAAGGGCGGGACATACGGTAGCGTGCTTCAGGCAGCATCGTGTCAAGGCCATTCTGTTCTTGTGGAGGCACTCATTAACTGGGGTGCTGGCGTTAATGCTCAAGGGGGAGAGTATAGTAATGCACTTCAAGCTGCGTTGAGGAAAGGACATCAGCGGGTTGTTGAGCTCCTGAGACAACACAACGCATCGGAAAATGCGGGTTAGAGGCACTGAGCGGCCGCGTCTTGAAGTTGTGAGTGGAGCGTGGTCATTCATGAGTTGAAGCTTACCATAAGAAATGCCAGTTCCGTCCTTGTATGCTTCGAAAACGACACCGAATATACGAAGCCTGTGGTCTTCGACGTTGAAAGACTTTCGGTTTTGGAGCAGCATGATCTGCTATCGTCGATGAAAGTCAAGGCATGACGTCCTAATCAACTCGACGGCAAGACGCAACTCCCAGCGACCCCAACGGACGCTTATGAAACTCACAATATATGTTTTCTAGCCACCATTTT